>FIZT01019356.1:0-16674 GCA_900065295.1 Paracoccus marginatus | reverse complement strand
CTTAGTGAATTTTTTCAGCCAAAAGTTGCATTGTTGCGGAGTTGAGGGGAAAAAAACTCCATAAAAGAATTACTTTTTCTCTATTGAGTCAGATTTGTGGAAATTTTGGTCACTTTTTTCACCTAAACAGGTCACTAAAGTAACTAAAAAAATTCTAAAACTATGTATCATGCCTGATACTGTGAAAATTACTCCAAAAATAGCCTACTGGGGCTCACCCTCTTTTCGATGTATCTTCACCTTCACCTATGTTCAACCCAATTTTAGTTTCAAAGTTAGTAAAATCGTGACGACCCCCGTTCCCTCGGAAATACTTCGCTGCACTTCTGTGCACTGCAATCGTTCGATAAAACGTTGCAAAAAAAGGTCACTAAAAGTCGCTATTTTAGGATTTCAAAAACCTGTAGACACCCTGACTTGTACCTATAATTAGGTATGTATTTCAAAACAAACGCTAATAATTTTTGACAACAATTTTCCAGAAACCATATTCAGCTTCGACAGATACTACAACACCTCGAAAATATACAATTACTTGGAATACCTCGGACACGCCTACAAAAACATAGTCGAAATAGTACAAATTGGAGAAACGTGGGAGAAAAGGCCGATCAAAACTATAAAAATCTCATCCGGAAATGCGAACAACGCTGCAATATGGATGGATGGAGGTAACGACGTAACGTCGCCGGTAATCTACGTTGCTCAACCAAAAAGAGCCTTTGTTTACCCGCAATTCCTTCACTAACTACGCAGGAATACACGCCCGAGAATGGATTTCAGTCTCCAGTGTTCTATTCATAACCAATATCTTGTTGACGAACTGGTACGATCTCGATTCTGTATTTCGCAGCGTTGACTATTACCTAACTCCTGTGCTGAATCCGGACGGGTACGAGTTCTCGCATCGTAGCCATCGTTTTTGGAGACTGAACAGACGGAAAACAAAACTTTGCTACGGAGTCGACTTGAATAGGAATTTCCCTTACAAGTGGAACAAGCTGAAAGCGTCGGCAAACAACGAGCTAGAGCAAACGCAGAGCCGAATTTGTGAAAATCAGTATCCTGGTCCGAATCCTTCGTCGGAACTGGAGACGAAAGCTGTTATCAGTTTTATTACCAAATTTCCTGCGAATAAATTTAAAGTAAAATTACTCGACTTTGGTTGTAGGAAATCAATTTTTTTTAATGTAAGTAATTCTGTATCAGTCTTTATAAATACCATTTTAGGGGTTCATAACTTTCCATACGTACGGTAGGAATATCCTGTACCCGTATGGGTATGATTATATAGTTCCTAAAAATTTCACAAAACTGTACCAAATAGCTCAAGCGGCCGCTGATAAAATCCTCAACGTTACCGAACAAAAGTTCGAGGTTTCCTCCGGCAGCTTAATGTATCTATTTCCTGGTAAGAAATCCGATCGGCCAAGTTTTTTTTATAGGCCTACGATTACTTACTCCTTAATTTGATGACTTTTTTGGGCAGGTAATTCGATGGATTGGGCGTACAAAGTAGCCAAGATACCATACAGCTATCTCGTCGAGTTACGAGACGACGAGTCTTTTGATCTACCACCATCAGAAATAATTCCCGCTGGCAAAGAAGCATTAATCATCGCCATGACGCTAGTCGATAATTTCGACTCGAGCGCGCAAACACCTATGTCTGTCCCCGTCAAATTGATGACGAATTATGAAAATCAAAGTCTCACAGTTGAAAGTGAAGACTAATTCGTAACGCTGCGATCATTGAAAGTGTTTTAAAATGATCTCAATCTTAGAAAGTGTTCGGTACCTACATACGTATTCGACGAATCTAATCGCGTATCTATGGCATTTGTTATGTGTTTGCGTGTGTTGAATTTCTATTCTTAATAAATGCTATTCGATGATGATGTAATTGAAAATTTCTTTCATGTAACCTCTACACATTTTGTATTGTGCTTTCATACGTGTTCATTGATTGTTATCGTAATGCTACAGCTACTGTTATTTCCAGAACAAAAGTTTTAATCTCGTTTTACGTTTCAGAGAAAATGGCAAGAAAGAGAAGAGCGTTTGATAGAAGAGTGTCAACACCTGAAGAAGGAGCTATCAAGTGTTTCTTTGCAGAAGGTGAAAAATTTGCAGTCTAAATTAAATACAGCCAACGAGATGATAAATAAGTTGAACGAGAATTACAGAAACGCCACTGTAAGTTAATATTTTACCAATTTGAAAACTCAAAATAGATGCTATTCGAAAGGGTTGCTCTTACTTGATTTGTTTCCGTGAAACAGGAACAATGGACGAAACGTGAGATGAAGTTGATCGAAGAGTGTAATCACTTGAAATACCAAATTACAAACACACCGAAAATAGTCGCACCAGATGTCGAACGATTACAAGAACAACTCAAAGATACTCAAGAATTGAATCTAAAATTGAAATTTGATTTTGACTCTTGCAAGGTAACATTTTTTACATTTTTAAAATACCACACTGAACACTACCTACAAGCGCAACATTTTCTCTATTTTTTTAATAGGATAAATGCGTCGCATTAGAGCATTTGTGTGCAGATTTGAAAAAAGTCATAATGGATGAGCAAATAGCTGAAAAATTATACGCCAATGATAACATTCCGGCTACCGTCAAACAATTTTTATCGTCGTCTTCTTCTTCCGTAATCAACACTTTGTCTCATGTGTTTGGTTGCCTATCCAAGTCTTCGTCGGCGAGAAATCGACACCGAGATGGTTCCTTGCGCAAGGAACTGTTTACCACAAATGAATCTCTAATGATCAATGACTTATCGCGAACTTTCGAACATAACGAAATCATCAAAGAATTGATCAAGGAGAAAGAGCAGCTAAAGAGGGAAAATTTAGATCTTCATCGCCAAGTAAATTCAAATTTTACTACGATCAAATTCTCTACTTCACAAATCTGAAATCTCACTGAAAATTCTATTTCATTACTTATTTTACAGGTTAAAGAACTAGAGCAAATAGTTCGACGTCGAGCCCACCCTAATTTCTCTCACGTTTCTGAAATTATTAAAAGCAACGATTCCAAACAGCACGAACAAGAAAGCGAAACGATTAAAAATTTGAAAAAAGAATTACTCGACAAACAACACATTATTATTGATCTCAAAAATCAACTAGTCGAATCTAAGGTTGGTATCGACATCGACCTGTTTAAGAAAAATTTACCAAACTTGAATCGTACGAACTTTTAACTTCATTGTTTATTTTTACAGGCGAAATACGACCAAAACTTACTCAATTTACAGGGCAAAGTTGTAAACATTCAAGAAGAGAGTATCAAACTAAAAGAAGAACTGGACAAGAAAAAACAATCAGTACCTGTAAATCATGGTCCTAAATGTAAACGTCGTGGTAGAACTTGCGATCCTCCTCCGCCCTCCGTTCGTAGCTTTAGGATGGAACTGTCGGCTAAAGACCGTGAGATTCAGACGCTTAGTAAGCAATTGGAGGAGATGAAAAAAACAAACAGGAAGCTAACCAAAGAAAGAGGACAGTACGTGTCGTACTTATCTTCAAAAGAACAATCCGCAGGTATTTAGCACTATAGTAGAAGTCTAGGTAATTGCGTTTTTAAAACACCTATCACTTTTATATTTTATTTCAGAGGATATTCATTTTAGTAGAAGATTACCATCAGAAGTAAACAGTGAAATTAATTCCCCCGATAAGCCAATTAGCGATTTCATTTGCAGAAAAAATTCCAACTCTGTATGTGCATTTCCCATTTTAATTCTCTTGTGATGAATAACGTCATTAAACTAGAAAATTAGAATAATTTGTAATATTTTGTTGCGGTAGGAATTTCAAAATGATTACAACGATATTGACGTAGTCGATTTACAAAATTCCAAAAATTCAGCAGAAATGGTCAAACCAAGGTAATTAAACGTAATTTATTAAAATGACATTAAAACTGATTGATCCGAATTAGAATTACTTCACTCACACAATTAATTCCATAATTGAAAATTTCATTTTACAGATTAACGAGTGTGGATCAAAGTAAAGATAAGTTGAAAACCGAGACTAAACTGAACGCAGATATTAAAGATCCAAACGATTACAAATCGCTTTCTGACAAACTTAATCACTTGGAAGGAAAACATCAAGATTTGCAACAAATCACCTGTAACTTGCTAAACTTATTCACAAAAGACGGTATCGAGAACGTTCAAAACAAGTTAATCTCAGATAAAGGTGCATTAGATCAACAAGAAGAACTGCTTCGTTTTGTTTCTGCCTTGAAAGAATTTTCCAATTAATTTTATTTAAATTAAAGAATCTAGTCAAATATTTTTTATTTTAGTTTTGATGGTAGGTACTTACTACTTATCTAATGATTTTTGCATTTTTACAAGGTGTATAATTTTTGCTCATGGATACTTTTTTGTGTTTTGTTTGATATTTCACCTAAAAAATTACCTGTTGTCTTTATGAAGTAGGAGTTTTCATAATTTTGATCATGTTGCACAACTTTTTGCCGTCCTTATGGCTTTGTTTTATACTTAGTTGTACTATTGAAAAGTGCTAAATTGCAGTACGAAAGTTTCTATCTGTCCTTTGAGGGTTAAAAAATTTTATATACCGTCCTAGATGTTAATTAGCTTTGAATTATTTTTAATTTTGTTTCTGTTAATTTTACTTGTTTTTAGTTTACACCGGATGAGTAGTTATTTTCATTCACGTGAAATATAGATATGAATTTGTCAGTGTTTTTTGTTGTTCAATTTTTTGAAAAAATTTACGTAGTCGCCGGTACATAACGTAGGGTTAGCGACGGATCCACCTACCTATTATTAGAAAGCAGCGTGATTGGTATTCAATCGAGGATTCCTATTCACCTTAGAAGCAATGATTAGAAGCTGACCAGAAAAGTTATAATGTAATGAAGCGTCTCCAGAACAAACAAAAGTTATGAAAGCCTTTTCTGCAGAAGACGAAAAAGAAAAACCAACGCAGCTTTTCTACGCTCCTAATACTTTGTGTTACAAATGATAGAGTTTTCTTCTTGAAAACCGCGAAATCAACGACTCGTTCTCGTTGCCTTGCTGAGAATACAGTGTAGCTGGAAGTAAAATGAAAAAAGTTTCGTGTGATTTTACTGAAAATTGAAAACTTGGTCATACTGATACTCATTTGGAAATTACGGAAATTAAGAGTAAAATCATAACAAAATCCAATAAAATTTTCAAAAGCGAGAATCTTTCTTCAAAAAGTTATTGCAAAGGAGCGACCAGAAATGTATGTTTGTTCGTTTAATCTTTCATTTTAATTTTAATTAATCGGTGTGATTATGATAGTTGAAAGAATCGATGGAACAGCAATCAAGGTTGGTTTCACCTCTATGAGTCGCTAACGGAGTTACTTAGAACATTGCCCCATCGTAAAAATTTCTTCGCAAAATTCAAGATGAATGAGAAAACCATGAAAAAGGTGAGTTCATCTTTCGTAAACTGTGTCTATTTCTAATATTAATATCGTCTAACTGAGTGTGTCGCACTATTGCAGATCGCCGATCAAAAGCTAAAAGCGTTTTCCATCGGCTCGATGGGGAATCGATCGTTGAGTAAACGTGAACTAGAAGAATTGAAGAAAAGAGAACAAGAACAAGCTGCTGCTCAAGTAACTAGCTAAGCTATTTTAAAATATTAAGTAATCTACGGTGCTAAATTGTGGCTATTGTTCAATTAGGCTTTTCAAGAATTCATAGCAGATTTCGAAGAAGCACCTTCTAACAAAGTAAACAAAACATGGATCAAAGCTGGCACGTACGATGCCGGTAGAAGGCGTAAGTAGTGTTCTGTATTTTTAATGTGATCAAGTTCGTCCATATTTTCTCATTGTTACTGCTGTTTTTGGGTGTAGAGGAAGATTCTAAGGATAAAGGTAAAATATATCGTCCGACGCCTAAAATCGAAACAGACAAGTCTAGCACGGTTAGAGGAGCTGAAGAATATGCCAAACAGTTGAGCGAAAAGCGATCGGATAAACCTAAAAAGAAAAAGGATGGAGAAAAGAAGAAGACTAATTTGGAATTATTTAAAGAAGAATTGAAAATGTAAGAGGAAAATTTTTTCTCTTCAAAATTATTTGCAGAATTGCATCGCTGTGTTTTCGTTTAGGATGCAAGAAGAAAGAGAAGAGCGACACAAGTATAAAGGAGCGTTGAAATCATCTTTTGAAGAACCTGAATTATCAAAAGGTGAAGATGATTCAATATTCAAATCTCGTTTTTGTTTCCGTTCATTGTCCGTGATTTGCTTTTAGGTATTCAAGACGGTAAATTAGGATCTTTCGATAACGGCGATCCAAACACTACGAATTTATACCTCGGCAACTTGAACCCGAAGGTTTATAATTTTTTTATTACTTTCTTATCCGTCGTTTTGTTTCTTACAAAATAGTGATTTTGATTTAGATTACTGAGCAACAATTGATGGAAGTTTTCGGTAAATATGGTCCTTTGGCGAGTATAAAAATTATGTGGCCTCGATCGGATGAAGAAAAGGCTCGCGGTAGAAACTGTGGGTTTGTGGCATATATGAGTCGTAAAGATGGAGAAAGAGCGCTGCGTTGTTTGAACGGTAATTCAGCCAACAAATCGTAGATTGGTAATTATTTGACGAAAAATTATAATTTCGTTTTGGCTACAGGTAAAGATGTTATGCAATACGAAATGAAACTAGGATGGGGTAAAGGAGTACCCATTCCTCCTTTTCCGATTTATATTCCTCCGAAATTATTAGCTATGACGATGCCACCTCCTCCCTCTGGATTGCCTTTTAACGCTCAGCCATCGTCTCGGGATAAGCACAAAGTATGTTCGTTTAAAAATATTTACGTTTAAGTTAATTTACGTTAAAATTGATCAATTTTTTTTTCAAAAGGTCCCTAAGGGTAGAGGATCCGAAATGGGTCCAGAAGAAGAAGAACGATTGAATAAGGTATTGAATACTTTGGAATTTTTATTAAAAGCTTTATTTTCATTTTTCCTGAAATTTTATTGACGATTTGGAATGGTTTCAGATTTTGTATCAAGCTGTAGTCAAAGTAGTTGTTCCTACCGATAGGTATGTTTTTTAATTTTTATTTTTGAAGCAGTTTTGAAATCTCATTCAACGATGAAATTCTTTGTAGAAATTTATTGATGTTGGTTCACCATATGATAGAATTTGTCATTCGAGAAGGACCAATGTTTGAAGCTATGATAATGAATAAAGAAATAAACAATCCAATGTTCAGGTACTTTCAATTTATTTTTGTGTAAAAAAAAATTTATGTATTTCACTGTTTGTGATTGAAAATCTGTCTTCTAGATTTTTATTCGAAAATCAAAGCCCGGCACATATCTACTACAGGTGGAAATTATTCTCCATGTTACAAGGTGACAGCCCTCGAGAATGGAGAACCGATGAATTTAGAATGTTCAAAGGTACTTAAACTAAATTCATTCAACTTGACACACTTTTCTACAACGAATTCTCGTATTTCAGATGGTTCTATTTGGAGACCTCCTCCGATGAATCCGTTTATAAACGGTATGCCAGACGACCTGGTCGAGGATGACGTGGACGTACGAAAAGGTAGCTTGAGCGTAACGCAGCGCGAACGTCTGGAAGATCTTTTACGAAATATTACCCCGGAAAGATTGAAAGTAGCCGAAGGCATGGTATTTTGTATCGAACATGCCGACGCTGCTGAAGAGATTTGCGAATGCATTTTGGAATCGCTGTCGAGTCTAAGTACAGCTTTGTACAAAAAAGTATGCAGTCGATGTTTTTTTTAAAAACTAAAATCGATCAAATAAACGCATATTTATTTCACAGGTTGGAAGATTATATTTAGTTTCCGATATTTTGCATAATTGCGGTGTCAAAATTTCCAACGCTTCATTTTTCCGTCGAGCGTGAGTTGCCTTTTTTGAAATATTAATATGTAACAACATTTTCCACTATGCCGGACATTTTTACTTTTCAGTTTGGAAACTCGGCTTTTGAAAATCTTCGAAGAAACTAGAAAAACCTATGAAAATATTGAAAGTCGAATCAAAGCAGAAGGGTTCCGTACCAGAGTTATGCAAATTCTGAAAGCCTGGAGCGATTGGGCAATTTACCCTAAAGAATTTTTGATCAAAATTCAAAATACGTTTCTAGGATTGTCTCCATACCATGTGAGTATGAGAAAAATTTGTCAAACTCGAAAAAACATCTGGATTACGATTTATATCCGTTTATCGTAGGGCTACGAAGGAAGCGACAGTGAAAACGACGACCGTGTCGCAGGCTCCGAGTATGGCTGCAAAGTTCCCGACGACAGCGAATTAGATGGTGCTCCTCTGTCTGAAGGTGGCGACGCCGAAGATCTGGATGGCATTCCTTTGGACGGCGCTGCTCTACTTAAAGGCGCTCTCAAACACAAACATCCGATTATGAGAAGTGTCGTGCACGACGACATCGACGGCGTACCCCGTAAGTATTCGATTCGAATTTTCTGCTCAATTTCAATCCGAAAATATTAATTTGATTTCTTCAATAGTCGACGATGATCTCGACGGTGTGCCACTCGAAGATGACACGCCGAATCAAAAACAAAAACCGAAAATTGATCGATCCGCCGCGTTCGTTCCCTCGAAATGGGAGAGCGTGGATCCGGAAGAAGCCGAAGCTCAAGCCATGACTACCAGTAAATGGGAGCTGTTGGAGCAGCAAAACGCCATGTCTGCTGCCACATCTCAAGATTCTCAGGATAGTCAACGCGACATGGGAGATTTTCACAACGACGATGGTGTCGATTCGAGGTAAATTTCACTTCATCGACGTCCTCGTGAATTGACTCAGATGTTCGAAAATTTAATTGGAAAATATTTACAGCTTGAGCAAAGAAGACAGACGAGCGAAACTTCGAGAAATCGAAGTAAAAGTAATGCAATACCAAGACGAATTGGAATCCGGTAAACGTAGCCTTAAAGCCGGTACTTCTATTCATCAGCAAGTCGAACATTATAGGAGAAAATTATTACGAAAAGTAAGCGTTACTTTTTCAGAAGTAAATCTAAAGCTTGAAATTCTTGCAATAAAACGTTTATTTCCATTGCTCAGGCTGAAAAGGTGGAACGAGTAGAGCCTTCTGATAAGAAAGATGATAAAAGAGGCAAACGAAGTCCATCTTACGACGATTATTCTTCGTAAGTATTCGAACATATTTTTTCAATTTAAAAAAATCTTATCCTTCAATCCAGTTTCTCGTTTCCTTGCAGCAATACAAAAAGGTCAAGGCGATCGCGAAGCTATTCTGCTAGTCCGTCCCCTGGTAGCAAGCGATCCCACAGGTACATCTAGTTTAAGCACAGATTTTTAAAATCCCTCCGTTTTGCTGACCCGTATTCAATTTTTAGATCTCGCAGCAGCAGCCGCAGTCCTACGTACAAATCGCAAAAATCCTGGTCGCCGGGATACAGATCGTCATCGAAGAGAATGAGAGCATATTCACCCAGCTCGCCTCGGTATAAACGTAGAGCGTCTCCTGAGTCACCGGTCTCGAAACGACGAGCAGGTTCGCCAAGTTCTCCACAACCTCATAAAAGGCGACAGATGTCACCAGAATCGCCTGTACCCCGGTCTAGGTATCGAGGACCGTCCGGATCTCCTTCAAGAGGCAGATATCGAAGCAGAAGATCGGAATCTTATTCGCCCCCTCGATATCGTCATGTTCGGGGCCATTCTCCAGTGTCTCCTCGTAAACATAAACATAAGCATAAGTATTGAGTTTCATGTTTTCCCATCTTCCCTTCCCTATTTTTTTATTTATTCAGTTTTTGTAAAATAATTGTATCATAATCAATGTGATAGTAGTTTTACACGTGTATTCGTTCGGTAAATTATATTTTTCCGGTTTTACTTTTTCTTCATTTCAAAATCATCTAGAAAATAATCAAAATTTTTTTGGTAATTCGTCTTAAAAATTCTCAAGATCGTTGAAAGTTTCTTTTTTAATAATTGATTTATTAACAAAATACGAAAAATTGATCAACTTGAAAAAAAGGAAAGGAACTTCGTTACAAATCTGACGAACAAAATGAATTGATCAAGAGTCAAATTTTCTAATCGGTCAATAAGTACTTCAACCAACGTTGTCGCCATTTTGTAACTCTGCGAGCATATTTAAGAATTCCACAGAAGGCATTCGTTTCGATTCTTCCAATGATATCAATAAATTATGAGCAGATGATACGTCGTTATTTCGGCCTAAAATTCAAAACGTTTCGATTATTCAAAATTTCAACGTATTTTTTTTTAAACTAAAAATATGGCAGCACGTACTGTAAATTTTGAGTAAATTAATATAAATTGGCTCAGCATTGAAATGTAAGTCCTTGAAAACTTTTTCCAAATTTACTAACGTTCGTTCTTCGTTATTATCGGATAGTTTATTACATTCATGCCATAAAAGTTTGTCTTCCACTCCGGTGCACGATTCCTTAAGAAAGAGAAAGAAAAAAATTTAAATAAAAAGAAATAAGAAAAATGCCATAAAAATGTCAACAATACCTTTAAATATAACCGCAAAGTGGCTAACAATCCCGTTTCTGCTAAACATAGTATGTAAACTAAGTTTGAGTGACTGGAGCCATATAAATATCCTGCCGTTTGCAGCATTTTATTCAACAAAGGTTGATACTTCGGTTCGGATTTGAGCGTTTGTTCTTGCACAGTCAACACAGCTAATTTACGTATGATATTTTTCTTCATTGGCATGAGCCTATAACGATTGGCATACTTCAAACATGCTAAAGATGCATTTTCCACTTCGTCTCTGTCGGAAAGTGAATAATGTTAATAGATTCAATCGATATCAAGTGTTTCCTCCATTTTCTCGCATCATTACCTCGCTAAATAGTACTTTATGATTGGCCCCAGTAACATGACTTTAACTTTACAATAATTATTTCTCACTAAAAATTCGAGTAATTGATCGGCAGCTGATACTCCGTAATAATCAGTCACTGTACTCATCAATCTTACACAGTCTTTGGTCAAATTGTCTTCTAGACAATTTGTTCTACTTTTTAGTATTTCGTATACGACTGAAAATAATCACACGCGCGTTATGTTTGTTCGATAAAATGATTACACCGAAGTTTTAAATTCACCTTCGAGGTTGCCTTTTTTGGCCGCAGTACCGGCCAATAGTAGGAATTTCGTTCCTTGTAGTTTTTCATGCGAACCGTTTGATTTCATTTCAAGAAACATATCGTAGGCTTGATTAAAATTATCGTTCAAACAAAAAGTTTTCAATATTGCGATTTTCATGCCTAACGAAAAATACATTCCTTTTGCTTCCAATTCCTACGAATAAATTAAATATCCCACACAATTGTGTAATTTCGCTTCAAGTTTCAGGTTTTGATTTTATCGCGAAGAACATTTCGACATATGTGAGTACAATACCTCTTTCAATTGCATAACACGATCGACGTTTCCTTTTTCCGCGTGCATAATCAATAGCCTCCTCAGAGCTTGTCGCAAAGGGTAATTGTTAGCCCTAAGATTAACAATGTAGTCTTCCAATTCATCGATTTTCATGTCTCTCTAAGAGAAAAAACAAGTGAGTTTTGGTTGGGTGATTGGAAGGGTTGAATGCACCTACTAAGTGAGGTCTTGCGGAGGATGCGTCCATATTCGTTTCATTTACGAGACCATCCAACCACTCTTCGTTCAAGCAGTGCAAGCTCGTGTAAGCCCGTAATTCGTTCAAGTCTGCTTTAAATATACTGATTCCGTTTTGTTTGAATCTCTGTTAACGAAAAATCGTACACGATTACAATACATAAATTCCATTTAGATGGTTCAACTTTTAATAATATTACGTTTAAAAAATTATTGATGAAGTACGGTTTAGCTTCGTTTTTGAAATTGAATATCAAATTATGGAAAACTTTGAGCAAATGATTGTCGTCGTCCAAACAAATTTGTAAAACTGAATCGAAGTGTTGATTAGCTAGTGAACTACTGGCAATGACGAAGTATAATTTCTCATATTCAACTTCTGATTTGTATTTACGACCTGTATTTGAATTTTTTTTTGAAAAATTTCATAAATTATCGAATAAAAAAGAACTCGACTTACATAGCTCTATCGCAGGCGAAAAATGTTTTCTTTGAAGACACACAGCTACATACGGTGTGAGAGCGGTTTTCAGAGGTATTTCAAATTTTTTTAGTATTTCTAACATATCAAGGCTTCCTGGATTTAAACGTTTAATAACGTATTTAAATAAGGTGTCGTAATCCAATTCAACCCCTAACTGATGCATGTTCGTTAAAACATTGAAAATGTCTGTAACATAAGAGCAGGAAAATTTCCCCAATGCAAAAGTTACTTGAAATATAAGCACCGCAAAGCTCACCTTGATCAGTACGACTTGATACGAACAGAGGCCAAAAGTAATGTGGTCTCAGTGGTAAATCGATAGATTTCATAGCTTTGAAGAGAGCTATGCTGTAATCAAATAAACGGTTACGTAATGAAGAGTACGCAGCTGTTTTCAACCGAGAAGCAGAATCTCCTTCTGAGCAAAATTGTAAAATATTGTCCAAGGGCTGTAACAGAAAATAAATCATTTTTGAACACAGTTTTTTAAAAATTTATCACTGAATTCCAACACTAACCATTTTTGATCGCACCATCGTTGTTATTATAAGCTCTAAATAAGAGCACGGTGGTAACTCATTTGTGCCTCGAGTAAACGCATGAATCAAATTTCCCATGAATTCAAGGATTTCATGCATAGCTTTGTAATTTTTGACGCACAGACATCTCGTGATCAAACAGTACAAAGTCGTCGGGTAAGTTCGCCATTCGTTTCTACCACCTAGAACCTTAGTTTCAGAAACGAACACAAAAATAACTCATCAAAATGAGAAGGGAAAAATACTAATTAAATGAATAAGAAAACTTAACGCACATTGAGAATGACCGAATTCATTTCTTTTTCTATCAACGTCTGTACAATTAATACTCGATTCCGTATGGAAAATTCAACATTTTTATTGCGAGCTTCGGTAAATAAACGATTGAAACAATCCGAGTCTCGATTCGTCGCCACACCCCTGAGTAAGCTTGTATAGATTTCAGAATTCATGCCTTTACCCGAACTGTTCAAATACTCCATGGCACTATTTAATCCTCTGTTAAAAAATCAAATGTTAAGGTAGGTAGCTAGGTGCTAGGTACCACATAAATTGATGTTAGTTCGCTACTCATCAACGTTACCAACCTACTTTTAACAGTAGCGAACAATATAGCGTTCAAGCCTTTATCGGCTATTTCATATCCGGCTTCTTTTGAAGTCGACAGAACGTATTCCATATCTTCGAAATTTTGATTTTCGCATACACACTCCAATAATAATGTGTAAGTTTCAGCCGTAGGTGAAAATCCATCTAACAGCAAAGAATTCAGAATATTCTTTGCCTCTACGTGGGTACCAGTTTCCCGAAGAGCTTTCAATAACGAATGATAAGTATCCAAATCGATCATACCTGCAAATGATGATGCAATATTTGCAATAGCTCGTATGCACTTTAAAAAAAAACTTATGAAGTTCATATCAAAGGTTCGATCATTACCAATTTTTTTCAACTTTTCCCAAATTCTCCACACGTATTCGGCACTTTTTTCTCGCGTCTCCTCATGTAAAAACTCACAAGAGGCGAGCAAATTCAAACTATCAGCTTTAGAGATTCGGCAAGCTGAAAGAATAAAGCATCAAATTTAGTCAGTGGCCGTCGATACTCTTATATGCATAGGTGAATAATGCTACTATAAACGTACCGTCGATGCAAGGGTGAGTCAAGATATTATCAATGGAATGCAGCGATACAGGAAACCCATTTTCCAGTTTCATACTTAGTCTATCGAATTTTTTTTTCAACTCGATCGAAGTGTTTTTGATATTGAATGTGTGTTTAGATCCTGTGTGTCTGACGAATGAAACTTGACAGGGGTAAATTCTACTAAAAAAGGGGTTCGAAATCATCAATAACCGGTACACGGAGGAATAGAAAAAGAAGTGAAAAAGTATAACTTCCAAAATAGGTACTCACCTTGGATGATAACGAAAAGAATATGAATGAATTTGCTTAAGAGTTCTCACATTGCACCATGTGTACTTTATCAATCGCTTATACAAGTTGAACATATTCTTTCAAATAAAATGGTATATATTTCTGTTTAGAAGAAAATTTATAGGTATAGAAGACGAGTTTAATGAATTTTGAATTTGAAGAACCAATTTGATAAGCGACCATTTTTCTCAACTCTGCCTTGCCCTTCTCCCCGCCCCGTTCCGGTAAGTTCCGGCCACCGCCGTTCTTATCATTTGTGCAGTTTGTTTATTTTCGTTTCATCACTTTCATCAGTTCTGTTCTGTAAAGGGATTTGATTTTTGGAACTTCATAATTTTTCAATTCTGAAGACAAATATGTGCGAAACATGAAAATATTAATGAATTTAAAGAAGACTGTACGTGTGTAACCCGTAGTTGAAGAAATATATCGCATATTATTTCTATAACCTCTCACAAGATGGATAAAAAGAAGTGAGTTACAACACTTTGCTTTACTTTACAATTAAAATGCACTCGTTGATAACAAACCACAACTCACTTTCTGACAGATACGGCTTATTCGTTCCAAAGAAAAATGTACTCGGTGGAGGTACCGAATTCGTGAAAAAACCTTCCATATTTGATGAGGACAGCGATTCCGAGAAAGAATCAAACGTAGATTGGGTGAAAAGATCACTTAAAGTACACCTTTTCGTTTGTAACAGTAATGCTGAATCATATGCGAAACTCAATTTCTCATCGCTTTTCAGAAAGAACCATACGGCGGTGGACCATCATCCCGCCAAGCTAAATCCGATATTCAGAAGGTTCTTGCCGAAGATCCTACCGCGTACCAATACGATGAAGTGTATGACGAGCTGCAAAAAAACATCAACGACAATTTGGCTGCTAAGAAATCAGATCGCAAAGTAAGTTGATCTTGATTCTCTTTTCTAATTCCATTAATATTCTATTCTTTCCCTTTCACAGCCGAAGTACATTCAATCTTTGATGAAAACGGCTGAACGCCGTAAACGAGAAAATGAACGTCGCCTCGCTAGACAGATTCAAAAAGAACGAAACGAAGAAGGAGATGAATTTGCCGATAAAGAAGTATTCGTTACTTCCAACTACAAGAAAAAATTGGAAGAAATGAAAAAAATGAACGAAGAAGATAAGCACACGGAAATGCTAGAAGGTGAAAAAAACTATCCGCAATCGTTTCGAGCACCATTTCGTATCATTTCACTATCATTTGTATTGTTTTTTCTCAGATATCGGTGATGTCACTAAACAACGCGACATGGTCGGATTCTATCGTCACTTGTACAGAGCTACCGTTACGAATGAAGACCTTCAAGAGCCCGTTTCACCTGTTCGAACTGAGCTAAAACAAGAGCCCAAAGAAGATCCGCAAGAAACGTTGAAATCTTCTAAACCAAGACAGTATAGGAAACGTAAATCATCCGAATCTTCTGGAAATGAAGCGGATCAATCTGCGGAAAACGAATCGGCCAAAGCTGATAATCCAGACGCTGATTCCGATTCACCTTCGTCGGATGAAGAAACGAAAGAATCCAAAACTTCGAAAGATTCGGTTCCAGAAGAAGCTCAGAATAAATCTGATACAGTTCCTAACGGCGATGGTGAAAATACCACCAAAACTACCGAAGAGGAAAAGAAACCTCAAGAAATTGACGAAATTATTGAAGAACCTAAACCTAAGGTGTCAATATGGATTAAACGAACTGTCGGCGAGGTTTACGACCAAGCTTTAGAAAGATATTACCAACGAAAGGCGGAAAGATTGGCTGCCGCAGGAAGCTGACGATCGTATCACTTGTTTGGAGTTGGCATTTTATGTTTCATGATGAGCTAGTGAAATAATGAGTACAAGCGGATTCAGTTGTTTTCGGTGAGACTTGCTGACATTCGTGTTTTCTTCATATTACGTACAATAAAATAATTACTTCTTAGCAAACTCTTCCATTTTTCCTCCCTGTTCAAAGATCGGTGTATTACGACTCATTTATCGAGGGTCATGAGCAAAAAGGTTCCTCGTCCAAAAAAAAAATGTAGTAAAAATCGTTTTCGAACTGTTTTTTTAACTAGTAGTTGATGATGGATTTTGTTTTTGGGAGTATTTACGTCAAGCTGAAAGTGTTTATTAGCGAAAATTAATGTTGCCGAGAGTAGTGATGGCATAGAGAATATTCTCACTGAGAAAGCGCGCATATTCGCGCATTTGCTCCAGCCCAAAAATGAGAAATTCCCTCTACCAAAAAAGTCGTGTGATATCTCAAAATACTCGTCTAATGACACTGAGCAATGTTGAATTTTCAGCATAGATTGCCAGTGTATGAGAGATGAAAAAATTGAAAAGTGACAGCTAATTTAGAAAAGGTTCTTATATCCTAGTACACCTAGGAACCTTTTCTAGATGAGACAGCACATGAGAAAGGTATTTTCTTTTCAAATAATGCATTTTTCGTAAAATTGTCAGCGGTGTTCAGGTGTTGTGATGTGAATCAT
>FIZT01019348.1:0-12633 GCA_900065295.1 Paracoccus marginatus | reverse complement strand
AATGTGTAGAGTTGATTTCATTAAAAAACCCGAACCCCCATTTTTTGCCCCCAACTGGTTTCTTATGCTGCGGACACCCTGTATGAGCGATCGAAAATTTGATCATCGATCTTCGATGTACTCATGGCCATAAAAACAATGCCGTTTCAACCATCCTTCTGCCTCTTTTCTGTCCCGAGATATGAGAAGTGGACAGGACTTTTGGGTCATACTGTATGTAGTTTTTAGCGGAACACGTTACCTAAGAGTAGGATAACTACTCCTTAGGTAACGCGTTGGCTAGCCACTACATTTTGAAATTTGAGAATTACACAGAAGTTGAGTTTTTAGTTTCTTCCTTGAAAAGTTCAAATTTTGTTCATTTCGAAAAAAAATAAAATATACATTTTAAATAATTTTTTCAAATATTCCTGGACAAAGAAATATTTGATTTGATATTTTCTATCATTTTAAGAAGCTTTGAAAACGTCTAAAAATGATCAAAAAAAAGTTACCAACTCGCGATGGCGCTGTGTTCGCGACTCGAACGCTCAGAAAGATCCTAGATACAAGGAAGGTGGGTTCATCTTTGCCACCAGCTCTGAAAACACGATCGTAGCACTGGAAAAAGAAGTCGCCCAAAATCGCTCATTTTCATCTCGAAGCGGAACATCGAGTTATTTAATCGTTTAATGAGAACGAAACGCAAGCGATAGTCGAGATGACGCTGAAGTCAGTCGACGAGATCAAAAGCAAGTATGCAGCCAATCAAGAACGATTACTAGCCTAGCTCGAATGTGGCACAGGCTATGATGAGGCCCTAGAACCGCCTACTAGGAAGCCCAGCTCAGACAGCCCATGTTCATCCGCAAATTATTAGTCGGTGAATCCATTTGCTCCGGGCGCAGAACTCTCTAGCCGGCTACAGTTGACCTCGAAAAGATTTACTGCAAGCTGAGGAGGCAAAGAATTTAAAACCTCTTACCTTGTACAATAACAATATACCTACTCCAAATTCATTAGAGTACGCCTTTTATCATGCGATCATCGTAAATCCAATTGTGCTAATACATTTCGATAATGCGATGCCGCACTTTCCGAAGCAAGAAATGCAAATGCAATTGATTGATACTATCGATGATAGCATTGTGTACCGCTCAGCTCTAAAATTTTTCAATTTTTCAAAAAGAGTTTGCACTTTTTGTCAAAACTTTTCTTCGACAATTACATATTTTCATTTTGATGATTGAATTTTTGAACACACATTTTTCAATTTTTCATTTTCAACAATTTCAACTCGACTATCAATTCTTTGATCAGGGCGGGGGGGGGGGGGGTTTTAAAAAGGGGGGGGGGGGGGGGGGGGGGGGGGGTCTTAAAACGTAGACAATGTTGATATTTTAAGCTTTTCAAAAGTCTACCCAGAAAACCCAATTTTCCTTTTTTTTTAAAAACAATTTTCCACGCTTCGTTCAAAAAGTTAATTTTTTTTTTAAATTTTAAAACAATTTCTTCAGATATTCTTTGTTGATAATATTGAATTCAATTCCATTTTTTTTTTAGTTTTCGATCATTCAGCGATTTCGAAAAAATTCGAAACTTTTGTAACAACTTTCTTTCGCTTTTTTTCAATTATAAACCAAAAATACTTTTTCTTGATTTTCTTCAAAAGAAATTTTGACGAATTTTTTGAACATGAAATTTCAGCTTGACCTGAATTTTTTTCACGAGAGCGAGGCGCATCTTAAAGCACACAAACTTTTTTCCAATTTATTAAAACCATTTCATTTTCCATGATTTGGTGCCGAATTTTAGTTTTCCTGACAAATTGACAAATATTACACTTTTTCTTTTCATTTTTTTCGACTTCGATGAAAAATTCTGAAATCTTTGTCAAAATTTTTCTTTTCTTTCTTTTTTAAAATTTTTATTCTGATGCTAACAATATTCAAATTTGTTTTCAAAAATACTTACGTATTGAACATGTTTTTCAAAATTAAGATTGCCAATTCATGAAAATTCTATTTTTGTGGAAAGAAATATCCCACGTTACTCTCTCAAAATTTTTTACTTCTTCCAGAAAATATTTCTGGTTCATCGTACCCTTAACAGAACATACCTAGGCAATCATAAACTAATACCTAGCTTGAGAATAGGCTAACACGCATTGCAGCGTAATACTTGCCTATTATATCACGGTGAGTACCCTAGAGTATTATTTCGAGCATTTACGTAGTAGTTTTCCGTTAATTTCTACGCTATCTACAGAGCAGCCCTCTCATCGCTAGCCGGATCTTTACGATCCTGAGTTCCGAAGAGGGCTACTTTTAGTCGCTCGAACCAGTTCCAGTTTTTTTTATACTGACTGACGGATAGCGCGCTTTCTCTTAACCTTTACCGTCAACTGGTTACGCTAATACGCTTACATTAGGTAAAATAAACCCATCTACCCATCATGCACACACGAATTTCAATGCATAAATATGCTCGCGTTTTCAGCAGACTCGAACCCCTGAAAAGCGAGGCTCGACTCGCTACGCTGTACGCTACCGAGCGTTTTTTTTTTTTTGCTCGGAATACTTGCGAACTGAATTTGATTTTTTTCTCATCCTGAAGAAATCTTTCGATTTTTTAAAATATTTTTTTTCAAAAAAAAAAATTGAAAATTTTGGAGCATATTTTCACGATGATTTTTTTGATGCGCCAAGTCAAGTCGATGCAGGTCAAATGTCACCGAATTTCAACGGAAGTATCAATAATCTAGTTGAAATTTTTGTTTTCAAAATTTTCAGTGTTGATGAGCATTTGTGCAACTAAATTTTATTGATGGAAAAACTTCTAAAAAAAAATCAAAAATAACTTTTTTAAAATTTAATTGATAATTTAAAAAACTGGAATTGAAAACAACAAATGAAATTATTCCCAAAAAATCCAAAGATAGTAAGGCTGATGGAAAAATATTGAATTGATAGTCAGTTTTACCGAAAAACAAAAAAATATAATATTTTTTGCTTCAAAAATGAAAAACGATTCAATTTGGAAAATTTTTCAGAAATCTCTTCAACACTCAAACCCCCAAACGTACAACACTCTCTTCACTTCTCTATTATTAATCTCGCTTACGACCGCGAGAAAAAAATCGCAATCGGTCGGAACAATTAAAAGATACAAAACGAACACGAAAAAAAACATCGAACTAGATTCGAGCATAATATACACGTACGTATATTGGTAAAGATGAATTAGAGCATCTGCGATGAATAATAGTGGGTAACCAGAGAGAATGGAGATAGCAGTCGAGCTGCTTCTTTGGTCCAAACAAGAATTCCCTCAATCATAGCCCCTTTGTGTGAAAAATTCGCCGAACAGCTTGACAGCTAAATTTATTCATTCGGTTTTTCCCCCGCCTTTATCATTTCTGCGAATCGTACTCATCGCGACCATATGGCGCGAGTTTTTATCCAGCCCGATTGATATCACAACAAGTCTATTTCCTGGTTATTCTCGACCGTTTCCCCCAACTTGAGATGTGAGCACGTTTTTCTTCGCGCGTGGCATTTTTTGGGAAAATTATTTCGTTTTATTTTTTATTTACCTACGACGAGTAAATCTCGAGTTCGCTGCGAAACATCGACGACATAAATTCTAATTTAATAAGGCCAACGTACATTAATTTAAATTTTTCCAAAAACTTGTTGTCAAACATTAAAACCCATCAGCTTTTTAAATTGAACAAAATTACAGTCGAGAAACTAACAATGTAATGCTAAAAATTACTCGGCTTTCTTAATTTTCTCCTCTCTGTCGCGCTTTTTATCTGTTTTTTCGCAATTTGTCGCCGAAAAGAAATTGGTTTTCCTATAATGGAACTTCTACGTGATACGAAACTTTTGCCTTTGCCAGGTACAATATGTTTTTGATTACACGTATAAGAAAAGAAGCAAAAAAAAAAAAAAAAAAAAAAAAAAAAAAAAAAAAAAAAAAAAGAAAAGAAAGGGTACTATAATTTTCGTTTCGCGATGAGAAAATCTTCGCAAGTAAAGAACACCGCACCAATGGGGAAATTCGAGAATTAAACTTGCACGATGAATTTTCTAATTCGTGGTGATTTTAATATCTTGGGTGAGCATCTGCTGCGCGCTCGATGAAAATTATAAATGGCGAATGCCTAGTCGAATCTGAGGGGAAAAAATTTCAGGACTGTCGATTACATAGAAAGAGGTTTTCGAAAGCTATTCGCACCTCAGGTAAGTACATGTGGATCGTAATTAAATTTCTGATATTTTTTGAAACGATAATAAAACCAGTCTGAATTTTTTCGTCGACGTAAACTAGTATGATGATTATTTTCCAGCGTTAAAGAAATTTAATATCCGAGTTGGTTTTTTTTTAAATTTTATTTTGAACCTGTAATAACGCTAAGTACATCCCTCACTTTGAATATGAAACTGAAATATTAGTCGACGTTGAAAATAAAATTTCTAAAAAGGTCGCACATTTCGTTGATTCTATTTCTTTTTTTTTTTTTAATGCTTAATCAAATGTCGTCTACGAAAATGTTCAGGCGTCTAGGAATACACATTAAAAGTGATACGTTTAATGGATGAGAGGCGAGTCGAGAATTAAATTGCTCTAATGGAAAATTAATGAATAATCGAAACCTTTTATGAAAATAAACACATTTCAGCCGACAGATAATTCTCGTACACATAACTTAACTGGCACCTTTAAAAAGTGAAGGACGGCCCAACGAAAAAGATTGTTTTTTTTTACACTCTACCGTGCGGTGTTTTGTTTTGTTTTTTTGTAGTATTTCATACCGGCCGGCTTTCACCTTCCAGACCTTTGCCTTTTTCAAACCATTTTCTGTTGTCGTTTTGATAACAAACGAAAATTCGATGATTGAAAGTATCGGTCGAATTATACGCGGCGTGAAACGAATCGAGCTCTTTTTGTTACCATTTTTCAAGGGCATCTGATCGAGAAAGTGGTTTGATGGAAATTCATGAACGAGGCAGAAATTACTAATTTATGTTCGAGCTATCTCTTTGACGAAACGAGAAGACGTTCGTCATTCTAATATGCGATGCTTTTTAAAAACCAAAATGCAAATTTCTTCGTGCGAATATGAAGTTTGATACATCAAAGTACATACATATAGGGGTGTAGGTACAGCGAGGAAACTCGTTAAACGAGAAAAAGCCTTAATAATTTTTACTTTTTTTTCGACTTTCCACCGCGCGTTCAGCGTCGAATATCAATATTTCAAGAGGAAAAGGCTGATGTCATTTGATTTCTTTTGATGGCACAGCATTCATGTCAGCTTGCCAGTGATGTATGAGTCGATTCTTTTCAATCATTAGCGAAGGGAAATGAAAACTGGTCGTGTTTAGGATTAGATAGATTATTAGATTAGAATAATGATTGATGGTATTCAAACGAACTGAGTTATATTGCTGTTGTTCATTTTCACAACCGATTTTTACGTTGGTAAGAGTTGTAAGTTGCGATTTTAGTTGGCAGATTATTTTCATATACGCGTGTTCGGAAATTTGTAAAGTTTAAAATAGTATAATCTGACCGCGCCTCGTCAAATCAATTCACATCAGCAGCATTCTTACACGCCACCCAAGTCGCGTTGATGAGTTCTATCAATAATTTTGCTCTACTTGAGAAGATTAGACTGGTCTGTGAAATGTGAGAGAAACAATGGACTCGATCCAAAAGATGAAAAGTGTTATGTCTTGTGAGTGCGTAAAACCTATGAGTGACCTTTCTGCAGTGCATGGATTGAGAAAACCCATTGAATGTGATTCGTGGGTTGAGCTGAATAAAATGATCAAACATAACAAGTTATCCGATGAATTTATACGCAGTTTTTGTCTAAAATATTTCTATGATAGCAAACTACCGCCAACGTGTTTACTGAACAACTTATACATCGATGAAACACCAGAAGAAATGTCAGCTCTCAATCAATATTATAAAAAATTGTTGATCCAAAGAGCAAAAGCTTTTCAAACTGTGACCAAAATGGGAACAGTTTCGGGGCAAAATAAACCAGCGAGCATTCTTAATCTAAAAGTAGTTGGTAGGACATTTCATTTGCCTTTGCAAATTGAACAAACTCTACGCAAATTACCAAATCCTGAGCAATGCTCCATACCTAATCAAGAGCTATTCATATTGGTGCGTGGTATGCCAACTAACCAACGGAAAATGTGGGAAAGTTTGGTTAGTGTCACTAAAGTATACAAAGCACTAGTTTGGCTAAGAATTTACAAATTACAATCCTTTGTACAAGAGTATTAAACTACCTCACATTCCTGAGGATTTATTAAAGGAACTGACTGACAAACAGACTAGAGTAACTTATCAAATTGTTGATGACAAAGAGCATGCATACTGCAATGACTCTGCAGAGGAGGATGACCGAGACTGTCCTGATTCTGAGGACAATGATGCAAATGATGCAACAGAAAATCTCCGGAATAATGTGCAGCCTTTTGCTTCACAGAGAGAAGGTTTAAATTGTGTGATGATATTACCCAAAGGCTTTGAAAATCCGCACAATGTATGCTATGCTAATTCTGTTTGCCAGACGTTGTGCAGCTTCGATTGTATTACCGATCATTTGGTCTACATCGAGCCAGAGCATGCTATTGAGGTAGATAAATGTAGAATTGTCTTTGAAAAATTTTCAAATCTTGTGCATAACTATATGAACCGTGATCTCGGCCTGAATAGTTGTGAAGCTTTAAGAACAGCACTTGGTGCGCCTTTCACTAGTAGGGAGCAACAAGATGCAGAAGAATTTTATAATGCTATGGTTACTCACTCCATATTCTTACAGCAGTTGACGAAAATTCAAATTGTTTCCATAAAACACTGTACTAATGGGCAATGTGAAACCATTACAGAGAATGTGGGCGAACTTGACTACATTTTTCGAATCCCCTTGGATTCCACTACTAAGGAAAATTTGCAATGCCCTTTATGCGATTGCTTTACTTGTAATGAGACTATAGGATTATCGAGTAATCCACGACTAATTGTATGCCAGATGGGTTCGGGTATATATAATTTGAATGGTATGAAAATCAACCCTCAACGTCCTATCAAGAATTTGTATGACACAGATCTGTTGATTAATGATAACATTTATAGTCTTCAGTCTGTGATTTATCATTCTGGTGTGGATATTAATAATGGGCATTACACTTCGGCGATCAAAATGAATCGGAATTCGAGGATACTCACTGATGATAGTAGTGTAAAAATTTCTCCGCCTTCATCCCATAAAGGTGATCCTTACCTGCTGTTTTATGAATTACAACCCACAGTTGATGTCATCATTGATGATGAGAACACTGTGAGGGGAAACACATCAGTACAAAACCTTCAGCAAACCAGTGTAGAACTTGAAATTGAAGAATTAAATGAAGGAACTCCAAATTTAATGTTTCACGAATTTCAAAATGATACCACAACCTACCAACATGAATGTATTGCTGCTGATAACCAGCAAAATAGTATGGAAGTTGCAGTTGGTGAAGATGTTTCTCGCGCAGAAAATGAATGCAATAAAGCAGTTGAGAATGCAGTTAGTGACGATGAAATTTCTGGTGCCATGTTGACTCAGAAAAATCGACAGGATGATTTTTATCAACACTATACAATTCAGGAACTCAATGAGTCGAGAATCAACAAAGATGCGACAGATCTGTATCAATCAATCTGAAATGATAGACAATAGAGATTTCGAATTGGATGTCAAGTGTTTTCCAGACTTGTATCCTGATGGTAAAAATGGTATGAGCACAAAACGTCCAATTTATTTGTCAGCTTTTGATTATAGTAAACTTAGAATGAAATCTCGGCTCAACACTTTTAGATTGAACATTCAATACATATTTTTTTTGTTGTTTTTAACAAACATCAGACAGCTGGCTTCAGGAATATACCATAAAATGAGTACTATATGTGATAAAATGTCGGTTGGTAATTATTTAGAAAAACTGAAAAATCGAGTATTGGATGAAAACTTATGCAATATAAATTACGCAACACAGCCCAGTATTGGTATGCACCAAGACAAGACGTTTACACTATGATCAACTATTATGGGCCTGCAACTTTTTTCTTGACATTGAGTCCTTCCGAATAAGTTGTCACCGTCATTCTGATTACCCTTTCTATCTTCACCACCGGTGTAGTGGTTGGAATTACACTGCAGCCTGTTTTTCGTGATAATTCTATACTAGCAGCGTTGGTTGAAGATACGATGATTCGAATCAACTACAACCCTCACCTCATTATTTTAAACGCGAATGTAGCCTATTCCGAGGATCGCATTGATCATCTTCGAACCGTGGTCAACCGAATCTACCATAGATTCGCGGAAGGATTTAGATTGGTATTTGAGAAAAATGAATCCCAATATTTTAGTTATAGAGCATTGCTCTCTTCAAATTTGTTCTGATTTTGTCAATTGTGATGTAATGTTTCACTCTGTTCTGATTACAAATATATAAGTTATTCCTATTTCTTACTGAGGTCGTGACTGGTCTCAACTTCGACATTGTGTCCTTAAAAGTATCCAGGAAAAAATGATTATTTGATGAAAAATCTAATTTCGAGTCGAAGAACTCCCCTGGCAACTTGAGAGTTGTGGTATTGATATATGTAGTTTATCGTTACAATCAAAAATGTCAAAATTGACTGATGAAATGGACAAAACTGAATCACTAAGAATCAGTGAAATTCTACGTCCTAATCAGTGAAAAATTACTGATCCAATTAGTAAATTGTCATTTTTGATCAAGGAATTTCTTCCATAGCTACTGAATGGAATCAGTAAAAATTTTATTTTACTGATAGAATTAGTGAAAATTTACTGATCCATCAGTAATAATGAAAAATTACTGAATCAAAAGTAAAAATTTACTGGTGTGAATCAGTAACTTTTCTACTGATTCACATCAGTGACTCAGTTTTACCTTTGAAGAGTAATTGTAATTACGGTAAAATTCTCAGCCAGAGTTCTTATTCTTATTCCGAGTGTTCTTGTGAATGCGCCTTAAGGAGAAATAGAAAAAAAATTGACGCATGAACGCATAGGGTTTGTATAGGATCCGTTAACGTGCCGGACGTCCGATACATAGCATTTTGAAATGAATTTTTTTCCGTTCCTATGGCCTCAAATTGGATTTGGTTTTTTCTAGTCATCTCGTAATTATTTACTCCATAACTGAGAATTCTTTCGAAAAATCTTGCAACGCGTCCATTCACCTTCGTATCAAAATCCAAGTGCTAAAAACGTTGTCTCAATAATAAACCTTTCAATTTTTTTTTTGCCAACTTCGCCACTGTAACGGTATTTTCGCAAATGCAAACAACGATGGTGTAAAAAAACAAGAGCCTGTTTTCAGTAGGCGCACATACAAACTTCTAAGCTGTAAAATTAAGTGCGCTGCGCGTCCCTCGAAGTAGAAAACTTTTATCACGTTTGAAAAATCGAAACTAAAGAACTTAATGTCATAAAAAGGGTGACATTTGTAAATACCAGCGAAAGTAATCCAACTTAGTTAGCAACAACGTATACGAAAAGAAGAAAAGTATACACGAGGCGACGCGACGCGGTTTGAAAAAGAAGAATGTAGGAAGGTACCACCTGGAACTCGGCTGTTATCTGCGTAAGAACACCTATACGCCAGAATGTGTATTTAATATATGACCGTTCGTAATAAAATTTCAGTTTCACGTGCGCTAACGCGATTATACGTACCATAAGCACGCTCTAAACAAACAAATCGGTCTACCAGAAAGATCCTTTGTACAAATAAATACCGTTAAGTTGCGAAGATACGCGTGTTCAGATAGAGTATCAGCAACAGCTCTTCAGCGCGAATAATTAAAACGCAAAATATTTGCCGCATACTTAGGCATAGATATTAAAACCGTCATAAATATAGCGACTTCGTATATAAATACTCGTATAGTGTGATAACGACACGATGATGCGATGTACCAATAAGTACAGTACACGTAGTTACACTATTGGTGAACCAAAAGTGCAGACAAGTTTTCTCTCAATGAAAAGTTTAAAAAGCGTGAAAACTTTCTAGCTTATTTTTTCGGCGGCGCCTTGCACGTTGAACGCGTTTTGGCTCACTGCGATTGCAAACTTCTTAATGTTTTTTATCCGACGCGCAACGGGGAATATACCAAAGGGTTGTGCTTTTAGCGTGAAATAAACACGTCGACATTAAAGCTATGTATTTTAGTCAGTCGGAAAAATTTCCTACAATAACCTAACCTGCTTAGCTAAGAGAGAAATTCATTTTACAGATATTTACCTTCGACTGCGTAGCGATACCGAATACCACAGTACTGAGAGGCTTTCACGAGTACGAATATTGTCGTGCTTATCTTCAAGGTTAATCCGTTGTATGAAGTCGCCAGCCATACGCCATTTGTCGTGTAATTCTTTACCTAACCTATTTTATATGTACCATTATATGTGCTTAATGGTATAGATAAGCAAGGGTGGGACACGTGATGAATAGGTAAGACGCATAGCAGATATCCTTTTGAATGGGTATCACGCGCTGAAAGTTTATCCTCCGTAGTGACCAAATCACAGCGAGACAAGATAAAGTGTCCAGCAACGTTGTATTCGTACTGCGGTGATAAAACACGAGATCGTGTACTCTACCTTTTTAAAATCACCCTTTTTTTTTTAAATTACAATTACTTATCCTGGGAGCCCAGCTGGCTTAATGGAAGGAAAAGTGTCACTGTCTCAATTCAGAGCTAACGCACTGGCTCGGATATTTTCTCTACTTTTGGACATTGGCTAGCTGAGTAAAAAAAAAATTATAAAATCAAGTTTGAAAAATGGTTGATTCGAAACTTCTTCAAAGTTTTTGGGTTTAGAAAACTTTTCAATTTTTGTTTTTTCATTTTTTCTCATTTTCTGATTTAGAATCAGTGACAATTTCACTAAAAGGAAGCCAAAATTTCACCACGGGCAAATCAATGAAAAGATGAATAAAATTTCAATCAATTACACTGGGTTTTCAGTCAATGTTACGAAAAATCTCTCAAACTGACAAAAAAAATTGGTGAAAATTTATCGAAATTTCAGTGTTCTCTTTTCACTGATTCGCCTGTGGTGAAATTTTGACTTTTTCCATTGATTTTTCACCGATTCCAATTAATAATCAGTGAGAAAATTTCACTGATTCGTAAATCAGGGGGAGAGATCGTCGAAATTTCGGTGAATTTTCCCCAACTTTCAGTAATTTTTCCGCTGCTTAATGCATCAGTGAAAAGAATTACTGAATCATACTGAAAAATCAGCAAAATTCATCAAAAATTTGATGTTTTTTTCCTTTGATTCTTGCATTAATGAAATTTTATTCAAGTACATTGATTCTTTGCAGCATTCAGGACTAGATCTTTTTTCTCAAACTCTCTTAATTTGAATCAGTCAAAATTCACTGATTAAAAAGGCAAAACAGAGTCACTGGTGCGAATCAGTGAAAAAAAACACAGACAATTTTTTCCAACTCATTTCCCTATAAACACTTTTGCGTACTCAATTTTGAAACTTTTCGCTATCGTCATTCCATATTTTCAAGCATTGCTAAAAATATTTCGCACTTGAGAAATTTTCTCGCAGAACACCACACACGTACGAATAAAACGAACCAGCGCGAATGGATCGAGACACGCGAATTTTTCACGCACGTCATAATTTTACGAGGTAAAAATAATAGCCATCAGAGAGGTGAACCTGTTGATTTGATAACATAATTAAATACCCTTAGAATCGTAAACTTTTTCTTAAATAAGTCGTAGCCGGTTGTATACAACCAAGCGTAAGTATTTTCGTAACTAATAAGTTGAAAAAATAAATCCGGATGAAATTCGCTACGAGAAAGTTTTTTTTATTCTTTTTTATCGTAGCGCGAATAACGTATAAAACGTTTGTATATAATTTTTAAGCTTTTAAGTTGACGAAAAAAGTTATAAATATTTACGTGTTTGTCTGCTTTCGTATAGCACAACTTGCGACGAGCAGACATCCTCATCGCCAAAACAAATAAACCGTTTAGACGAATAAGAATGAGAATTTTTTTGAAACTTTTAACCTTCCCAAGTCCGAATGCATTTTCTAATAAAGATGAAAAATAAAATGACGTAAGAATTAAATTTACAATGCGAAATTAGCATAAAAAAATAAAGCTCGGGGTTTCAATTCGGCTCTTTCCCTGGATATACTTGGGTTACCTAATATATTTTTTTCCAAGTTGCAAAATTGCAAGTAAAATACCCGACGAGGTTTAATGAAAGGTACCTATGTAATATGTATATAAAAAGAATTAATTATTCTTTGGTTTTTTAATTCTTTTGAAAACGATGCCTCTCATTTTACAGAGTAGGCGAAAAAAACCTTTCGCTAATATGGTGTTTTAGAACTCTGTAGTGATTTTAGGCTGCAGCTGTAGGCGTCTATTCTGAGAGAAAAAAACATTTTTATTTAGTTAGGCTTCTATTGTGGGAAATTGTCGAGGGTAGTCCCCTGACCAATCACACTGAAAGAAATGGTATTTTAAATTAGGGAATGATTGCTTGAAATTAGGGAAT
>FIZT01019317.1:0-13278 GCA_900065295.1 Paracoccus marginatus | reverse complement strand
GTTTTGTTTTGACCGCGTCGAGGTATGTCACGTTTCCCACGAGCGCTCGTGGGATGTACCTTAGTTGCGCGTTTTTCAGAAACTGCCCCCGCGCGGGGGGTACATATGAACCGATCGAGCTGAAAATTTTTATGGGGGGTTTTCTCACGTAGTGGCACCAATCCACCGGGGGGTCTGAAAAAAAATTCAATTTTTTTCCATCAAGTATAAATAAGGGCCACCTTAATATTCTCAACTCATTCGTCAAAAATTGGGAGACTTCACGAAAAATATCGAGAAAATAAAAAAAAAAAAATTGAAAAAATTTAGGTAGGTACATAATCTCTATTCATGAATTATTTCTTTCGAATTTTTGTCTATTTTAATTTTAATAGTTGATGTAAAAATAAAAATTAATTTTTACTCGAAAAGAATAATGCTCGGCTATTTGGATACCTGCTTGAAGATGTAATAATGGCGACAACAATTACGATTTGGAACTGACCATAGTTTCGTATTTCGTTTTAATAGAATTTTTAATTGCTTCAAATTTACCAGTTCAGTGAATTGGTTGTAATAATTTCTCATTCGTTAGAAAAACACGTCGTTTTGCATTTTTAAAGCGTAAATTGTAAAAGTTGGTGAGAAATTGTTTATCGACGAAGTTACGATTATGAATCGTTATACAGTTAATTAAAATTCGAATGTATAATATATCGACGAAGCGACGTCGACGAACATTCTAATATACTCGAAATCATTCTTCGCATGTGTTTCACTTCAGCACTCCTCACACATCTAATTTATTACTAATTTACTCGTTACTTTGCGCAGATAATCGAACGTCCACATCAACATCGAGCCCAAGTACTCCCAGACCGTTTTCAACTACGACAGAAAAACGCATCGAAATCGCATCGACGGTGCCAACGCTGAAACTCGCCACCAAGACCGAGTCATTAGACGATATAATGACCCCGACCAGAAGGACTTCGCCCAAACGAAAATTCAGCACGGCTTCCATAATGACAGCTAGACCGTCAACCACCATGGAAATGATCACAATGACCAACTACCCATTCGACGACTTCACCACCCTTAATCCCTATCTCGTATCTTCTACGACCAGAAGAAAAAACACCAAGTTATCTCCGGCGTCGCCCAGAACACCTCTCAGAATCACGACCACGACTACCGAAGAAGCCACTACGATGGCGTCCACCTCGTCCACTATCAGAACTACCGAAGAGACCAAGATAAAGTTTTCCAAATCGAGCACGACCGAAGCGATGGAACCGGTGATTACGATATCTACAACGTCGCCCAAGTCCATTCTGCCCCCCAGTACCGAACAATTCGAGGTGCAGACTTTGCATAATCATCACGGTATCGTGATCGAAACATCTTCCTCGGAAAAATCGCCCTCCGAAGTTACCATCATCGAGACTACGTTCAATCCTTCGAATGATCTACCGTCGGTGGCAACATTTGGGCCGAAATTACCTCCGGAAAGTGTGCCCGCATATTTGATGCTGATTTTCAAATCCTCCTTTGCACATATTTGTCGGTCAAAAGCTGCTCTAAAAGAGAACCTATTCCAGTATATAACGGAACGATCTTCCAGGTTGGTAGTGTACGATGAATTTGTCGAGCGGATGTAAAAATCGTTAAAAGTAGATTCGCACTAATTAATTTTTGACGCTGGCGCGAGTTGAATTAATTCAAATCGTAAACTTTATCATAACATGCGAACAGAGTTGTGAGTTGAACTATTTAGCGTATTTTTGTCTAAAACTGAGGAAAAAAAAATTGTTTAAAATGAAGCTAAAAATTTCCTCGTCAGAAGAAAGCGGAAGTTCAAAATTAAAATAATTTTATTCATACGTATTACGTACGGTGTAATTTCAGCGTGTAAAATTGAATTCCGCATTTTTATCATTCGTTATACAGTACGAAAAAAAAAATTGAAATAATTTTTTCTTCGCAGGGTACAATCGAAAGATCAAGTAGTCATGGTGGTGGATCCGGAACAATGCAAAGAGCCCGACGACTCTCCGAGACTGATACCTGTTGCATTGTACGTAGTCGACGACTTGGGTAGCTACGATAAAACATTAATCGATGAAATGCAAGCTGTTCTGGACGTTGATAATTTGAATAACTATACCATACCTGTGAGTGTTTTCTTCGTCGCTTTATAAATTTTCGCCCAACACCTGTGACTGCGCATACTTACGCCACATTGACATGTGTTCGGGAACCTTGTACTGAGTTGTTTTTAATTTTTGTTGCGACCGCAAAATTTGTCGTGTTTTAGATTCATAAAATAGTTTATCAACCGAACTTCGTTCCGGACAATTCTAGAGTTATTGCTGCCATGATTATTACCAGTATTGCGGCGGTTTGCTTCGTTTTATTGATTTTCCTCATGGTGAGTACATACTTGAACTGATTTATTGACATTGAAAATAAAAGTAGACGTACGTTGGTGCCACGTTTTTAAATCGAAATTTTCAAGATTATCTTTACAAGTTTGAGCTGCGACGTATAAAAAAGTGGATTATTTTGATAAAAAAATATGGAATTGAGGTAGTAAAAAAAAAGCAATAAAAACTATACGCAGAAAAATTTAAAAAAAAAACAACTAAAAAAATAATGATAAATTGAAAAAATCAAGCATAATTTATTAGAATTTGAAAAAAATTTGATAAAAAATGAAAATTCTAAAAAATTAAAAACTTTCAAAAAAACCTAAAAATTTGAAAAAAAAATGAAAAACATTAATTTTTCTAGTTTTTTAGAATTTGATTTTTTTTTCAAAATTTTTAGTTTTGTGCAAATTTTAAATTTTTTTATTTTTCAAAAATGAAATTAAAAAATTGAAGAAAAATTCAATAATTAGAAACTGGGGAAAGAAAAAAAAATCTAAAAAATTGGAAAAAACCTAATTTTTTTGAAAAATTAAAAATGAAAAATTATTGCATAAAATAATGTATGTTTTTTGTAACGTGACATTAATTATTGTACTTACTGCTTTCAGTGCACGATACGTAATCGACAAAAATTGAGTTACGGCCAACGATGTACCCCCGTCTCAGTGGACGACTACAACTTGGACAACATTTCAGAATTTAATAACAGTGTTAGGAGGAAAAACGCCATGAGGGCTTCAAAAAGATCCTATGGAAATCCAGCGTTCGACGACCCGGTAAAATAACCGCCCAAAATATTTCCCAGAATGTTTCAATTTTCGACTTCAACTAATCGTTCATTCCCATATTCCAGCTCGGACCTTCGAAAACATTAAATTTCAACGGTTTGACAAAAGCGTGCGAAAATCGAATGGCTCTGGACGAAGAATTTTCTCAAATTCCCGTAATCACGGTTAAACCGGAAGAACTTCCACCGGGAGCGGAAGTTAAAAATAGATACGCTAATATTATACCATTGCCCGAAACTAGAGTCTCGTTGTCGAATGTTTGCTCCGATTCTATTCGCGATTACATAAACGCTAATTACGTCAAGGTAAGGGTGACAAGTCGCATAAATAATCGAGCTTTTTCTTTACTCTCGAGTAATCACGTGGATTTTTCATTTTGACAGGGCTTCAAAGGAGCCGATAAATTTTATATTGCTTGCCAAGCTCCGTTGCAAAATACCATCGAAGATTTTTGGAAAATGATTTGGAAAGAGCAAGCCAAAGTCATCATTATGTTGACTACTCTTTCTGAAAATGGAGTGGTACGTGTTATTTTTGATAAAAATCATCTTCAATTTCTGCACCCAGATGTATTAATACGTTTTGAATTTAATTACAGGAAAAATGTGCCGATTACTTGCCTCCTTCTGAAGTGTTAGACTGCCATCGGTTATTCGGCGACTATCAAGTTACTCTAAAGAAACGTGAAGTGAAAGAAAAATACGTCATATCGAGTCTACAACTGAAGGTATTTTTTTTCACCAAATTTTTCAATTTTTATATAAATTGAGATTTTTTTGTAATTTATTTTGTACATTCGCAGAACATGGAGAATAATTTATGGCGAGAAGTGACCCATCTGTGGTACACGAGTTGGCCAGCTCAAGGCGTACCAAACGAGCAAAGCTCCATAATCGCTTTACTAATCGAAGCCAGGGCTTACATGAGAAATAGCCCAGGACCTCACGTTGTGCATTGCAGTCCTGGCACTGGTCGTACTGGTACCGTGATAGCGTGCGATATTTGTATTAGAGATTACGAACTTACCAGATCGGTTAATATACCGTTGACTGTAGCTAAACTACGCAGATGCCGCGCTGGAGCTGTTCAAACCAAAGAGCAATATGCTTTCATTTATAAAGTAAGCGTCTTGTTTTTGAAAAAAAATATTTTGAAAATGCTCCCAAGTGTTGATATAATCTAATGGTATTTTGTTCTCCAGGTTTTAACATTATATGCTAAAAAGCTTAACGGAGGAACGCCATTGGAGTCTCTGTGATGTTGAGAACATATAAAAAAGAGGTATTTTGTGGCTCTCTTTAATATTCGAGGAATATTACTGTATTTGTTTTGTTATACCTTCGCAACGCAAATAAGTTTTATTTTAATGCTGTGATATTTATTGTTTTATTTAAATGAATGTTATATATTTTTTAAATGTATTATGTTAAAACTGATGATTATGTATTTGTAATGCTCGAGTTTTTCAATATTCTACTCATCGTGATTTCGATCAAACGTTAAAGCAACACGTTACTGAAGAAGAAAGGTTCTCGAAATGACTTTTATAATTATATGTATAGTTCGAACGTGGACTGGTGCGAACAAATTTTTATAATTTTACGACTATAAACATAATAATGTTTCAACTTACCATAATTCTCTTCTTATTTTATTGTAAAATCATTCACAGTTCCTTTGTTTATATTTTATGTATTTTTTCGCGTATTTATTTAAGTATTATTTTTCAAAATTAGACCTTCCCTCGACTGTTATTCACTGTATCTGTACCTAGAGTTTAAGATTTTCTGTGCTCTGCGCTGCTTTTGGTGTTGGTGCTCGGAAAACGAATACTGAACGTATCGTGTAGTGATTTTTCATTCACCCATTCTATCATTCCAGCGTCAAATGACTGTTGAATCGAGTGTAAATATTTTTAGTTTTTTTTTTCTTATTTGATACGAGTATTGTGAAATGTGATCAAGCATATATCATTGTTATTTGTGTAGTCATTGTTGTCATTTTTATTTCGTATAGATATCTAATTGTATTATTGAGCTATTGTTTCAGTGTTATTGCAGAATAAATAATTATGCAGTGATCGAACCTTTTTTTGTTCTGATGATTAGGTCCATCTTTGAGCGGTACAATTTGCAACGAAGAATTCTCGCAATTCGTGATAAAATAATTGTAAAACAAGATTTTCAGAATTTTTTCTTTGAATTTATGTTTTGCCAAACTACCGTTACGCAAAAACTTTGTAAAAAAATTGGCAATCTTAAAACGATACAAGTTAATATAGGTATACCTATATTAAGTAATCATACATTAAAAATCACGATTCAATTTCGAATACGTTCCATTAAAATCTTGAAAGCTTCTTCCTGAGTAAATTCTTTCAAGTTATTGCCATGATCAAAATCTGGCATTGCATCACTATCGTCACAATTCGCAGGATTATTCCGCTTCTTATTAGCTATACATGGAAAATGTTTCACTGGAATGGGGTTATACAAATTCTTCGCTCTGTCCTGTAATGTAGCGTATTTTCCAAACAGAAGTAAATCGGTTTCACTGAAGCATTCCAATGTCTCTTCTGCAGTTCTGTCACAAAAAAATCACAGGTGAAAATAATATGAACGATGGAGTTGAATAATTATGTAAACGACATGAGTTCAGATTTACCTTTCAAGTTTGATGAGCACTGCTGATGTGTGCTCACACTTGTGCGAACCTGCTTTGCAAGTGCATTGAGCATTTTGTATTTTGTAAGATTTTCCAGTCTCTCCTTGCATTTCTTCAGAGCTCTGAAATTCAGGTGCAACGTTGATAATGATAAGACGTTAGTTGGTAATTGATACACGAAAAATAATAGGTAGGTTGATAATACGAACCTTTTCTTTCAACATCACTGTAACTTCATGAGGACATGCACTTGGATCTGAGCTTTGCAGGCACAGGGCGAAAATTTCAACCATATCAATTTCTTTTTTCTTGATTAAGCATTCGATTACAAATCCATTGCGAACAATTTCGCTGCCTTCGAAAAATGAACGAGAGAATTGATCGCCGAAGTGATCATACACATCTTTCAAACTCAACATGATCGATTGCACTTCACTAGGGTGAATGTAGAAATTCAATAAGCTTCAATGAATAAAGTATTAAAATTAGAAAGATTAATTCTTAACGCATGCGGTAATAGTATCACCTTTTCAAACTTGAATAACACACTTGCGAAATTGCGATGGATTTGGATGTGTGTGCCATCAGCCATGAGTTGTTGGAATTTGCGACGTTGATTCGCAACCAACACAACTCGTTTTCAGGATATATGAGTTGCATACTCTAATTATTGAAGGAAGTACTTATACTCATCCGCTGAAATCGTTCATCATATTTTACTTTGGTGAAATACTCAACTAATTAAAAAAATGTGGTTATTGGTTAATGGTGCAAACAAATCTATCGCCAGGTAAGTATACACTTCTGACTTTGTTTTCCAAGCCGATTTTTTCATTCAAAAAATAACAATAATGATACCCCCTCTCCTCTGAAAAACCACGAATTCATTAGGCATCAGCATCGCCGTCTTCATTTCGTATTCATCACACACGCCTTCTGTTTAATAACATAGAATCTGGAAATTATCGCCTCAGATCAGTGAAAAAATATTCCCAAGCCGCGGAGTAAATTAATTTCTAATCTCTTAACGTAAGAACGTAAGTATGCCAATGATAAGATGTGTGCCAATAGGTAAAACCGTCACCATCAACGTTAATGACCTTCGACGGTGCAGTCTACCTCTACCGCTGAAAATGTTTGATCAAAATCGACGAAGAACACTATCCCACAGGTTTAAATATTCACAACGGTCGGGCCGGTGAACCTGTTTCGCAGCTACGCGCGATGACCATTTGTGCATAAAGTTCCTGTTGAACCTACGAGACCTCTGCCGCGGGACTATCGCGTTGCCCATCGTATTGAACTAGTTGCGTATTTCTCTGTTCCTAAATCAGGAAAAACGTCGCTGTCAATGAAACCCAGCTAAATTAGCAAATTGTAATCAGTTAAATTGTCAACGCGGTGAAAGGTTCTGTTTGTACTTACGCATAACTTTGCACTCGTAATAGGCTGCTGCGAGCTTTTTTCTCGTTACCAACTATAATATTTCAATTTGTACTTCCTTTCATAGGGTATCGGCTCGGCTGTATCGCGTGTCAAACATGATGGAAATTTTTTTACAATCTGTTTCTAATGCAACATTTTCGATTCGAATTGAAATATATCTGGACGGTGTTATATTTACATGCTCATGCAAAAGATAATTTCTCCGTAGTCTTCAGTTACCTTTATTTTTATTCCAGTCATAATTAACAAATTGTTATAGAAAGTTGGATAAAGTTTACCCAGGTTTGCAGTCTAATAAGTAAGTATAGTTTCTTATTACAAAAAAAAAAATCGATTTCGATTCGTGCAGATTGATCACATTGGGAGACGAATGTCATTAATTGAGCATCACGACCTACTGGTGTATGTCACCGGTTCCTGTCGATTCTGCCATGTACAAAATTAGACGTATTTGGTGATTGATTTGGGTCCTACTTTTGTTTCCATTCTTCTAAAACTCGAATTTCTGTACGCATACTAAATAGATGGTTAAAAAAATCGTAGAAACCGTACCTATTCAGGTAGGTAATTATGCGTGTGGGCTTTGAACTACAACTAGCCTTTTCCATGCAGTCGTTTAAAATACATTTGTAGGGCTTAGGGCGTCGCTTACTCGAGTTACAGATGCGCATCGAGTACTCATATAATACGGTGATTTACGTTGGTAGGTACCGCAATTCCGATAAACTCAATAATTCAAGTATCTCGTATACCATATTACGAAGAAAGCGAAGATGCTACATCAGTCATTTAGAAAATAGGAAAGATTTAATTAAAAAATTAAACCTCTTTCACCACTCGTTCCGTAATACGTATCGGTCAATGCAATAATACATACCTACGTACAATGCTTATATTTTAAGCATGCGGTTGTTAAAAAGCTTGCCATAAATAGTCGACTTTTATTGTAACACGTCCATCCTAGGAATCACTTTTTCTTTTTATTTCGATCGATTACCATCGCAGCAAATATAAAAATTTTAAACATACGTCTGCAAAAAATTTCTTCGCATTAATTGAAAATAGTTTCCATTCGAATACATAGACTAGACTTCCGCAAAATACGAATCACGTTCTGAAACCAAAAAACTGCCAGTCACGGATCAAATTTTTACACTCATATAGGTAGGTAGACGAACAAACGTCGCTTATTACGGAATTACCATTATCAAGCTACCGGAGAATGTATTTTTATTATTAAATAATGTCGAATAATATGCTCCACGCATGGGTCTATGATCTCGTGATGTCCACGTCCGTTTCATTCGCTGTAATGCGCATAAGTAAAATATTCTTCCATTCGGAATCAATTAGCTATTCGTACTTCGTAGGTTTACGTAATAAACCATCGATGAGATGCGATTGTCAAAGAAAATGAGCGCACGTCCTTTTAATCTAAAAAAATCTTATTTTAGTTATTGTAATTCGCTCGTATTTTCCCATCGAATGAATAATTACCGAGTGTTTATTTTCGTGTCAACTATCAGAAGAATTTGTGACATTGAAGTGAAAACGATTGTTTGGTTCTCGAATTCCAAGCGAATTCTTCCCGTCTGAATGAAGTCATCTGCGTCGCGTGAAGGAGGTGCTGAGTATTAAGGAAATTTTATAGTAGATAATATTTATGAGCCGAATGGATTAATTATTTACATATTACGTAAAACAATTAGGAAGGACCAGGAACAGTTTATGATAATTCGGTAATTAATTTTTTTTATGGCATAATAAAATGCATAAGTCTCTATTAGCATTTAACTGAAAATTATGAACATTAGGCATCTATGCAAAAAAAATCATTCGTACGAGATGCATAGTGCAAGAGGTGCAATAGTTGTAATTTTATTCAACAGCTAATATTAGCTATGTGTGTATGGTAATTGATTTAGTAAACGAGAGGTACTTTCGCTTCCGAGTTACTACAAATTAACGAAAATTTGAAACTTAAGATGTAGATACGTTGGTGTTGAATGAGAACGAGTAGGGTTAGGTCAGAGCTGCTTTAATCAGACCGCTTCTTTTTGAAAAACCGGGCAGCTGCACATTTCTACACAATTCTTAATTTTAAAAAACATTTAATTTACGAAATATGAAAAATAAAAACAATAAAGTTTAAATAATTTTAGTTGAAATTAAAATTTGAAAAAAATAAATAAAAAACGTAAATAAAGTTCATTCAAAAGAAATTATCATTCCTGTTCCTGATTGGAAGATTTTTGGGCCAATCGCAAACTTTGTTCATGCGAAACAAAACTTCAATTTTTTACAAAAAAAAATGAAGCAGGTGTTCCAGACTTGAGACTTCCAGTGTTCTCTTGCTCTTGTCGTCTTGTCCTCTTATGTTTTGCACAATTTTTGTGGCTGTAATTTTTGATTTCTTGCGACCTACCTATTGTACCTTGCGAATGGGTTGAAGTGGATGAATTCTCCATCGGCGCGTCCGGAAGGATATCACTGCCTGAAAGGACCACGCGTTACTGTGCAGAACATGTGCCTCAGGACTTCAGAAACCAACTTCTCCTCTACAAACTCCCACAGAAAATATTTCCAATTGCATTTCTGTACCACGGTGAGTACACTTAATACATATTAATAATTACACTTCACGCATCATAGCGTGCTCAAACGACCAAACAAGACCGCCGTTCGTAGTAATTACAAGTACTGGTTTCCCGGCGATAGATTTATTACCATTTTAGTTGACCGAATATCACAGTTATTGGGTGCGCATTATGGTCAACTTTGATGACCTTTACATTATCCATAAACTCTTATTAAAAGTTCTCGTTCACGATTCGTCCATCTATTTAGGTACTTAGTTGGTTGCTCGGTTTTGAAAACTGAACTGAACAATACTGGTCGTTGAAAAATGGCGTGAAACCGGTCAATCTTGAAAGTTATAAGGGGTCATCAGGAAATGCTACATTAATGGTTGAAATAATGTACTTAAATTGAAGTGAAACTAGAAAACGAACTGTACGTATCTATTTGTCATTCCAAGTGCATCTGCGGTTCTTGTTCGTTGCATTACGCAAATTTTCATGAACTGATAACGCCTTACGCGTGAAATTTCTAATAAATTATTGACATTCTTCTTTCTCATTGTTGAAATTGAAATCAATCTGTGTTAGGTACTCGTGGTAGTCTACGCTTTCGGTACAAATGCAGCAGTACCGAAGAATTACCAGCTCGTTGTAATTTGATCATCGAAAGTAAATATTAAACAACGGTTTTATAATAATTATCCTTTCTCGTATTCGCCCGCGTGTCTTCTCTTTTCTTCTTCTTTGTTTTTTTGTAAGTTCAGTTCAACTCGTAAATAAATTTTGGATTACAATACGAATTATGGCGAAGATGAGATTTGTCAACGAATAAAATGATCGATTAATTACGAACGAAGATTTTTTCACAAACCTTCGAGGTACCTACCACTACCTTCATCGTGAACTTGGTAATGCGCAGTGATAAACGATCAATTTTACTCTCATCTGCGCGCTTGTGAAAAACCGGTTCAAAACAATATCTGGTCGATCCACTTTCGTTTTTTCGAAAGGCAAATGTGTAGAATATACAGAGAAATTGCATTATTTATTCTTTGATTATAAGCTCGTCGTACGAATATTCTCTTTTTACACCTATCGCATCGCAACTATTCCATTATTAGCGTAAAGTTGTACTTGAATGCGTAGGAGGTAAACGTACTATAGGTAGGTACATACATATACATTTGACTTGCGTTTTGTGGTTTTCTTCCACGGTAGTGGGTTTGTCACTCAATGTCGTATAGGTACGAGCATGACTCGCATAATTACCCGCCTATTTCGATATTGCCCATTATTTCGGTTAAAGTCTTGATTATTTAATAAGAAAGTTGCGGTTCCTCTTCCGTTTAGCTACATGCTAAAAAGGTAAACTGCGGATGGTTTTTCGAGAAAAAGCGCGTGTAGCTACGATATGGCCACCAAGTTCTGAATTACTTTACGTTGCTTAACTCGCTTGAAGACCGTAACTGCTGTGGTGACGACTGCCACTGGATCAGACGTTGCGACATGAAGTTCACGATCGTATTGAACAATTATTCGGGTTAATGTGCAAAATTTATGTAATAATGCGTCGATTCTTCTTTTTGTATTACCGAAGTTTTCTTAGGTATAGGTTGCTCATTTCTAAAGAAAGCAGTTGTCAAGTTTATAACTGTACATAACTCATGTCGAAAAGATGCTGCTTTGGTGCTGGCAAAATTAGAAGGAATAATGATCCAATTTCAAATCTAATGACATTTCCTTTGTTAGAAACTTCAGAGGTGAATCGTCCGAGATTAAATGACTTTTGATACTTTTGATGGCAGATATTTCTGAACGTAAAAGTGATATCTCTATTTTACAAAAAAAAAAAAAATATATCACGTCTCGTTGTCTCACCTTGATAGTATACTTTTGCAACGTTTCTTAAAAGCATAATCTAATCGACCTTATGGTACCTACCTTATTTTTGAAATTTTTTAGAGACCGTGTCGATGCTGAGAAAAAAAACAATGTAATTTCTATAACCTTGAAAATCTACTCTTTCTTTTTTCTTCATTTCCCTTTGTAAAAACTTGGTCTTTTAAAAAACGTTCAAAAATGCACTGTTAGGAAAGAACACATACTATTACATACATACTAGGTACATATTATGTCAAAATGCAGCTAACCATTTAAGATAATCAGACATATGAATCACTTGTTAGGTGTGAGGTGAACGTGTTTATTACATGTACGAAAAGATACATCATTATTTTGAAGTTATTATCAAACGAAAATTACGCCCGCGTGTCGCCGCAGGCATCTCCGCGTGGTTCAACGTGTTTCAAAGCGAACAGCGCGCATGCGTCGACCGTGAGTAAACGTGCTACAGATCTGTTTTGAATGGTGATAAGGCGACCAGTGGTTCAGTGTTGAGGTGAATTTAATACGCGTATGTGGTTCGCGATCTTGGTGGCGATTTCGCGCGTGTTGTTATCACGTGGTTGTTAGCGATGTTACGAATGGATTCTTGTTTTTCATCCAGAAGGGGTGGATTGATTAAACGGTAAATTTAATTTATTTAAAAAATTTTCATTTTATCAATTTGTTGGTGAAAATTTTGAAAAATTGCCATTCTCGTTAACTTACGATCGAAATGTCTTGACTCTCGAGCATTTTTGAATAAAATTTTAATATGTGCCTGAAAATAACATTATCTTTTGACGTATTTTCAGATATTTTCGAAAAAAATTTTCCATCTTTGAAAATATCTGAAAATACGTACGTCGAAAGATAATGTTGTTGCGAGGCATATAATAAAATTTCAAAACGTTTTATTTAACAATCCCCAAGATACCTCGATCGTAAACTTTTCACTGATAGCATGCTGAGAGCATACCCTTCAAAATTTCTAATTTTTTTACGATAAGGTTGAAGTTGAAAATCGTGTAAGGCTGTGGTAATAAAGGAGTAGTACCCACGTCGTTCCTTAGGTAAATGGATAATAACAAAAAAATTATCAATTTAGGTATTTCATTTTCGTTTTTTTTTTTTTTTTTTTAAATTCATTTTTTCCCTTATTAACTTTACTATATTATTCTAAATTCTCGGTTTTGTTTTGAACATTAAAAAAAAGTAACAAAAATGACCAATTTCAAAAATACTTTCAGAGTAAGTGTATTTGATTAAGTTCCTAACAAGGGAGCTACCCGAGGTCTCACACACCAAATGAAAATTTTTCATAACAGGCTTGTAGAGCATCACGAGAAACCCCCACACCCAAAATTTGGCATCCTGAAGTAAACTTGGGGCGGGAGCTATAGGGGGTTGAATTCGAAAAATCACCCCATACACCTGAAAAATGCAAAATCGTCAAATGAAAAAAATGAGAAAAATTTTTTTACAAGTTTGTTGGGCATCTCGAGTTAA
>FIZT01019309.1:0-25488 GCA_900065295.1 Paracoccus marginatus | reverse complement strand
CTTATCTTATCAGTGCTAACGACACTAGCGCGCCACAGGTCTGCACGCCCCGAATTGTAATGCAAATTAATAATTACCACTTCGCAGGTATACATTTCATGCGCTTACATGCTTGAAAATTTCGCATTTCCCGTCTATCAGAAACGTGTGCCTACTTGATAATGGCACGTTCGAAGTTATTATATTCAATTAGTCGCTGTAATACTTCGATAACACGATTAATGGTGTTTTGAGATTTCGAAAGGAAAGATTTTCATGCAGGGAAGGGAGAAAAGTTGTTTTATTAGTTTAACTACGAGACTGAGTTTTTGCAGCGGCGCATTTCGTTTCAAAAAATCTGAATTCGAAGGGAAAAATCTGACCGAAGTGAAACAGTCTAGAGTACTAGCTGCTAGGGACACTAGAAAGATTTTTTGAGCCAAATTCGAGGTCATTTTGGTAGTCGAAAAATCTGAAAAAATTCGGAACGAACCTATCTCCTGAATGAACTACCTTAGGTCGTCCAAAATCATTGCCTTCATCCACAAATCGTCCAAAAGCAATGCATCGTCGAAGCATTTTCGGCAAATTCTCGAAATTCCCTACGTTCACTTAACCAAGACCCCGAGACTTGGTAAAATAATAGCAAAAATACAGAACTGCTGTGAAAACTTTTATTCCACGGATAGGCAGCCATTCAAGGCGATAGAATAATACGCACATTTTACAGGTATCCATCAATCTTATTTCGTTAAATACAAATTAAATCCAGCGCTGTATTTTACACGTGCACCCGAGTTATCTACTGAGAGAAAACAACGATTAGTCATCACATTACCGAACGTTACCACAAAATGAAGAACATGCCCGACTAATAAAGACACTTAAAATAATACAATGACAATTTATACTTCATCGAAGCGAAATAAAAACATGTACGGGAGTACTTAAAAGCCAAGAAATAAAAATAATCAGGGCATAAACATCGGGCATAAATCATAAAATATGTAACATAATCAGAATCGGACTAAACAACCTAAAGAAATAGAAAGAAGAATGAAAAATAAAATTAATAAAACCGATAATCAATACATACGGGTCACTTATTCTATAATGTGACTCGGTGTCCAGCAGTCAAAAAAAAAAACTAAAAAATTGATTTCCCTCGCAAATTTGCAAAATAAGTAAATAAACGAGAAATTAAAAAAGCCAATTTTTCAATTATTCGCTCGTATTGACTTGGCAGAAAAATCTGATTTTCTCTCCTTTCTAAAAAAAAATTACGTAACTAATGTGACTTGAGAATTCAAGAAACCGAATAATTCAAGTCAAAAAGTAGAGTGGTCGGCTCATCTTGGGTAAAAAGAATATTACAATTTACGATAAAAACTTGTTCGAATAAATCTACATACAAAGATGGACGCGTACAACGAGGGGAGGACCATGATCGATTACAATAATAAAAAATTCAGTAAAAAAGAATGTTACTATACGTGAAAATTACGTAATAATAATTACAAAACCCTCGTGACAAAACAAGTGAAAATTGTTTTATAAAAAATATAGTAAAAAGCAATTACGGATTCCCTTCGGAAGGCAAACATTCTTCAAATTTTTCGCTAGAGCTGGTTTCAGCCTGTTCGTTCGTTTCCGGTTCGCCGTGAGTCAGAGGTTCCGATTCTTTCGTATCGGTAGAGCTAACAGTGGAGGTTTTCTCAGCTTCGTTGTCACCCGAACACAACGATTCGTCTAGTTTACCGGGTTGTTCACACGGCTCAGACAAGTTCGACTCGCCGTCGTCGGTTTCAAGTGGCTGTTCTGATTCGACGACGGATTCTTCGGGCTGAGCTGAGGAAGACGCAGAATCGTCGGGAGTGGTCATTTCTTCCCTGGGGAATTCGGATTCAGCAGCGGGTTCAAAATCATACGCGAGAGTTGAGTTTTCTTTAGCCGACTGAGATGAGACATTTTCGTATTCGAAGCTACCGTCTTCGGATTTGTATTGGTCTTCGGGATCGGTCGATAAATCTTTATCGACACTATCGACAGTTTCGGTAAAGCTCTCGGTTTCTGAGGTTATCGCGCTGGGTTCCAGTTCGGCGTCCTCTTGAGGAGTATCTTGTTGAGACTCTGTAGCGTCGAAAGACGGTTTCTCTTCGGAGGGAGCCGGTTCACTTGTTGAGCTGAGAACTGGCTCTTCGGTCGAATCTTCAGGTTGCGATTGATCAAAGGCAAATATGACGTTATCTTTAGATTCGGCGTTGTTTTCTACATCGGGCGATTCTTCCGAAGTAGATTTCAACGAATTATCGTACGAGATTGAGTCATTGTCGACGATGATGTTTTGTAAACTGGATTCCATGAGTAGAGAATCGTCTTCGCTGAATGAGCTACTACTGCTGCTGCTTTGTTCGATGGGTTTATTCTCGCTATCGACATCGACGTCCGACTCCTCCGACGCGGTTTTCTCGGTAACGAATTCCAAAGCGTTATCAAAACTGACCGATATCGAGTTGGAACTATTCGCTTCGTTGATTTTGAAATCTTCGCCGTCTCCGGTTTCCGTAGTCCACGATTCGTCCAAAATCTGCTGTACAGCGTCGCTTTCCGGTACGTCTAGTTTACCGCTGAGGTGCAATTCATCCACGTTCGAGTCGTGCGACGTAGAAAACACATGATTCGTGAAATTATTCATCGAATCGTTTACCTTGTCGTATAGCATACCGTTCATCATGGATTCGTTGCCGTCGGCGTCTAGTCCTCGTTTTAGACTCAGCTCGCAAGCGCTAACCACTAGTACATTTTTCTCGACGGCTCGCATATACTTGTCTATTCTATTGTACTCTTTCCTAGGCGCTGATAACAGTTCGCATATTCTTTGAATGGTGAAAGGTGGTAAGATGAACGAGTCGAGGCGCGTTAGCAGGTTGCTTTTCAAAGTTTCGTAATTAAACGGGTCTACGTTAGGGCATGGCGGTATTTCCAGCGAAGGGTTGTTCTCTTTGAATTCATTCAAAACAGTTACGAGTTTCTCTTTAATCAGTACTTTCACCAATGACCACTGGAATACCGGATCTCCCGTTCGTGCCACGTAGCTTATGTATTCTTCGAGTTCGCGTGGTATTTCTTTGGTTTTTATCTTCGAGAATACTTCCAATACTTGAAATGTGTATTCGGGATTGTCCATGTTCGTTTCCAACTGTCAACAATACATTCCAAAATAAACGTTACGTTCGATTTCGAAACTGTTCGACGTGACCGAAATTCGCACTACCGATTTTCGGGTAAACGTATCTCACGAAATTTACGCTTATACGAGAATGAAACTGAATAAAATGACGAACCTAACTCGAATTATTTAATTATCAAAGAGATTTTATTCGCAATCGCAATATTACAAAAATTTCCAATGTTTCGTTTTGTATTACAAGGATGTATAACATAAACCTGTTACTGGATAGTACATAGTAGATTACGCGATTGTTTTCCTACTTTTAGCAAGGTCATCCTATCTACGTGTTGCAAATTTTTTACACAAGAGCGCTATAAGTCTATTCCAGTATTCCAAATTTCTATCAAATTTCCAATAATTCCAAACTTCCAAAAATCAAATTTTCTAAAATTTCCAGGTTTCGTGATTTTTTTTTTCAAGTTCTGCTTTCTCCTCGCGGTATGCGATGTTGATAGTTGATTCTTGTTGATTATTTATATTTTTACTATTAAACCATTTATTAATTATTTCTTCGTTTTCATTTTTCTCTGTTCAGGTGTCTCCAACCGAACTCGAAGGAATAATACTCAAACTACCCGAAGTAGCCGACGTTGCTGTGGTTGGAATTCCTGACATTTTAGCCGACGAAGTACCCAAGGCATTTGTAGTCCTAAAGCAAAACGCCCAAATAAGTGCTGAAAAAATCATTGACTACGTTAATCAACAAGTCGTTCATTACAAAAAACTAGCCGGAGGCGTTACTTTCATCAATGCTATTCCTCGTAACGTGGCTGGTAAAATATTACGTAACGAACTGAAAATATTGGGTGGAAAATGAGAATAAAATCTCAACATTACTTTACAATCAAGACTCCTCGGTATACAATATTATTTTTAAGAAATCTTTCATTGAAAAGCATATCTAGGGTAAAACTTGTATTTGGTGTATAGAATTTTACATCTTCGATTAATGTCATTTTAAAATTATTGTACAAATTTTTTTTTCTTTAGTGAATTATACATTTTTAAGAGTTATCTTTTTTTTTATTTGTAAAATTTTTTGAAGAAAACACAAGAGTCATGCTACACTCTTCTATGACACACCAACATCACTCTTAAACTCAATAGTTTTCGATTGGAATGTGTATTTACCAGTAGAAAAATATGTATTTACAGGGTTGAACGCCGTAAAAGACAATCTCACGGTTCGCGGAATCCAGAACTATATCAATTACCAGTACAAATACACACTATCGATAAACTGCACAAAAATACGAATAATAAATGTTCTAAAACCTCCAAAGTAAAAATCAGACTAGTCAAAAAAATTGCCACAAATGAAATCTTTCGATTGTTTTTTTTTCTTGGTCTACTTACTCAACATAAAGTAAAAATGTTGTTTATCACAAAACTCTATGAATTCAGTTATCTTGACTAAGTGACAGAATAAAAAAAACTTAAAGGTACAGAAAATATCAACATATGAAAAGAAAAAATCCATTACAATATGTACGACCTTAAGTTGTGCAAAGCTTTGAAAGTTATTAATGTCAAAAAATGAAACTTAAGCAAAACAACAAAAAAAATAAATAAAATAACACGAAGTAGAAGATGAAGACGTTGACAATTTTATATACGATGTGCAACTTAAATTAGACAACAAAAATAAGAAATTTAATCAACAAAAAAAAATTAAAAGAAAAACAGAGATAATAAGGGACGAAATTATTGCTTCGATTATTTCTTTTTGACTATGAGGCCAAAACCAACAATATACTACGGTTAAAAAAATATGAGCTATCGATAAAAAGCAAAAAATGATTACGAATACTTTAATACAGTAAGAAACGGAGAGAAAAGAAGGGGATGGCTTATTCTCGGCGACCGATTCGGACAAGAGTATTAAAATATTAAACACTGAAATATCCTTTAAAATTCTGAGGATTATCAATTAATCAATGGTTCGTTCATGCATCCGTTACAAAAATTGCAAAATTAGTTCATTTTGAAAAAACTCTTAAAGGGTTTTGTAAGAGAATGAAGGAATCATTTTCGTTTGGGAGGTGTATTAGGACGTGCCGAATTCAGACTACCGTATTGATACTTGGCCTTCTTTTCAGATGGTTTGAGAATCTAGAATAAACAAAATGTCGGCAATTTAATGCGAAAGTTGGAAAAGTAGGAATATTATGATTAGGAATACGATCCGTTACCTGGAAAGAACACATAAGCTGATCGTCAACGGACATCATACCACCAGCATTATCGAATTCTCCGCAATAATTAGGAGCCGAAAACAAAGTAACTAGTTGTCTTTTCGCGAAAAATTCATAACCGTCTTCAACAACCTAAAACACAATATGCACAAACGGTTAGAAAATTTTATCAACATACGAAAAAGAAGGAAGGCAAAAACAATGTACCTGGTGAGCGCGACAAATAAGATCTAAATCGTGTCTGGCCAGGAACTTACTAACGATGTCTGCACCAAAAGTGAAGGAAACACCTCGGTCGTTGTCACCCCAACCCTGCACATCTTTATCAGGATCCGACCACAGTAGATCACATAATAAACCTAAACACAAATAAAAAAATCAAACGCTCTTTGGCCACAGATAACAGAACAGACCAAAAATTTTTCAAATTGTTGATCGGTTTCGGTAATCTAACCTGTATCTGGTACATCTGTCGGTCTCATAATACGACGAATTTGCTCCATGCCTTGCAAATCAGGGCTCAAGCCTCCATGACAACAAAATATCTTTTCATCAATTATGGCGGCAATAGGCAAACAATTGAAACAGTCGGTGAATGTTTTCCACAATTTGATATTATATCTTCGTTTACCTGTAATCGAAGAGAAAATAACAAGGTGAATAAAACATAAAAATTATCAATCTGCTTCTTGACGTAAGAACTTACATTCGTCGTAAAAGCCATAAATTCTGTTAATACTAGCGCATTCGTGATTACCCCTAAGTAGGAAAAAATTCTCTGGGTATTTAATTTTGTACGCCAACAATAGGCAAATTGTTTCTAAAGATTGTTTCCCCCTGTCGACATAGTCTCCTAAAAATAAATAATTCGCATCTGGCGGAAAGCCACCGTACTCGAATAATCTCAGTAAATCCGTATATTGTCCATGAATATCACCTGTAAAAATGAATAATATTTTCATACGCATGAAATTTAATTTAAAAAATCAGAACGCGCGATATCTGATATTTCTACATGTTCATTCGCGCAATGACGCTTTTATAAATTAACGCTTACCGCATATTTTCAGTGGAGCTTCCAATTCTAACAAGATAGGCTGTTGAAGGAAGATTTCTCGAGATTTCAGACACAATCCTCGAACTTCTTGTTCGGACATGGACACCGACTTTCCTGGTCTGCATCCTCGAACTGGATAACAAAAATATAAACGACATTATACACTTCGGTATGCATTCGTCCATTCTCTCCTGGTGAAATCTCGGTTGTAGCGAAGCGTGGGAAAGTGTTTGGAATTTTGATCAGCATTGATGTTCCACACTAAATGCGAAGCAGAGACGGACCTACTAATTTGAAAATTAATGTGACAATATTTCTATACACTCCCACATCGAAAGTCTATTAATAGATGGTAAATAAATTAAATGCCAACAGGAATGATCGTAAATGTCGAAACAATCCTAACGTAAATTAAAATGGCTTTGATAAGAAATGAAATTCAGAGAATGCTAATAACAGATTTAGCTACGAGAAAAGAATTTCATCGAGTTAAAACATATATAAATGAGAAATTAATATAAAAATTGTTACCTTCCAATAACCTTTGTATGAGACCATCGATATTAAGCTCAACATCAGCCATTATAAAAATTCTTGAAAATATGGACGAGCAATTTTCTTATTTATCAATACCCATCGATCAAGTTCGAACACTTATGATCAAAATTTTTCACAACCTGTTTGGTTACGATCACAAAAACACTACTGCGTATTATTTTAGGTTGTGAAGAAATGAAAAAAAAATTACGTTGAAATTTTTTATAGTCAAAATTTTTTACTGGGTGGTGCCTGCGAAATTTCAGTCAAGCACCGCATGCGAAATGGTAAATACCTTGTAAATACCACTATTATTTATTATTCGTGTATATAGAGAGCGCCGTTCTGTCTCTCTCAAAGTCTCAAACATTCTGATTTGCTACAATTTTTCTTTTTTTTTAATTTTGAAGATTTTCAAAAGTCTATGGCTTTATGCTCGCTTTTGAATTTTTATGGATATTGGATAGAAATGATGAAATAATGTGATTTGCATCTGTAAAAACAAAATTTATTCGCACTCATGCAAAAATTCATTGATAGCAAACTTCTTAACATTATTTAAAACTATGCGTACATAAAATGAAAAATTTCACTTCATTCATTTTATGAATTATGAATTTACGATGAAGTGTTCGGGAAATATCGATTTTTACTTCGAAGATTTGTAGAAATTATTTATGAAAAATTTTTACCAGTGAATATGAATTGGACCATAATTATAAACGAAAATTTCGACTTTTTCCTGGATGGATTTCGAATCATGAAGAAAAAGCGAATCAATCAACCAAAATAATAATAAATAATAATATGGATCACAAAATAGAACTTTTGAAAAATGGCGAGACCGAGTCAGGGTTGGCGCATTCTTCCTCAACTAATCTTGCAACTTGTCGACCATTTTCCCAACAAATCAAAGTTGGAACATTGCTCAATTTTAAATTGTTATCCATCCGGTAGTAATTGTTGGGATTTCTCCACCTGAAACAGATAAGTAAAATTTAACAAAACTGAGAGTATTCGACCGCTTACAGATACACTACACTTTTCAAACAAACTATTCAAGATGAAAAAACTTTAGATAAAATTTAAAAGGAACCACATTTTACATACTCGTCTCGTTCTATGCCAACAAACAAATAAGCTAAAGGTACGTTCGGTATTTTGGAGTTTTGAATGATATCTTCAATCACCGGAAGAGCTACAAGTATTATGAAGCACGTATTAGCAGGTTCAAAATGTAAATAACACTGATAAAGTCAACAGATTAATATACAAACCATTTCTACAATCCGGACACCAACTCAGTCCACTGGCATCCAAAGCACCGCAGAAAATCACCAGTACTCGACTATGGATTTTAGTTAAGTTCACAATTTGTCGTACCCATTCATTATACGACGTCGCAGAATAACGTTTCACCACCATCTTTAAAACTTTTGATTCCGAAATAATGGTGGAATTTACGAGATTGAATTGTCACAAACCTTGTGAAAAATGAAACTGAGAACCATGTCGCTTATCAAAATTTTGAAGAAACGTCTGGATCTGGTTCTGATAAGAACAACTGATTGCCTTTTGTTTTCCACAAGTAATCCACAAGCACACACAACCGGCAGTTCGGCAACCGTCGATAAATCAGAAATGTAACCTCTGAATGAATGTTTCACTTTTCAAACTAAATCAATCTTATTTGCCTAATGCCTATACCATGTAGTACCGGTTGATATTATTTTCAAATTTTGTAGATCAAAATACCTATTTAAAAACGTGCATTGCATAATTTATGAACCAGATACTACACTAACTACCTAAATTATGCACTTTTCATCAAAGAACATTTATGGTGTTTGAATTACATAGACATACCTCACTACCTTCAAACGCGAGCGTACTAAGTAGGTTTAAACCCAAGTTTCACTTTTTCAAAATTCTCAAAAATAACTAAAGCAAAAGTTAACACTAAAAGTATATTCATCTTGCATTTGCACATAGTCATGAATTTAATACTTTCAACTAGATATAATCCATTTACATAAAACTAATATCATAATAATAAATTATTTTTTTGGACATCGCTGTAAGTAATTCAAGTCGCAGACTACTTTCAAAAAATGGACACAAACACGGAATGTACAGATTCATGTCAAAATTAAAACAATGAATAAACACGATAAAAATAAAACATGTAAAAAAATACTGTGAGATAAAAGAGAGCTAACATGCATAAAAATTATTCACTGAAGAACAACAGAGGTAACTGGTAATGATGTAAAACAAAAAATTTCAATGATAATTGATATTTGACAAAAGTTCTGAAACAAAGATGGTTTTTCTTTTATCGACGAGGTCAACTTTCTGTGCGTTTGGTTCAACCTACTGAAGAAATTACTCACAGGTCCGTTTACGATTGCACGTTGATAATGCTTTTTTAATAGTAGTCCAATCTTCGAGAATTTCCGAATCTCTCAACATGTAGACGATATAAGGCCCGGAGACTGTAACAGGTTTCCGTCGAGAGGTGGATTCTGCGTCTCGATGAATACCTCCTTTGAGATGGGTTATGTGCTTCTTATCTTTAGTTATTTTACCAGGTTTGCCCAAACCTCGTTCAACCATCCAAAGGTCAGCATTCAAGTCGACGTTATTTCTATCCTCTTCGAGATGTTTAATTTTTTCTTTCAATTCTTCTTCAATTGAATCGTACAACAGTTCTTTTTCATTCTGTGAAAATAAATTGCGAATTTGTTGATCAATTCATTTTGAAATTCACACTGCAGAGTGTCGTCGAATAAGTTTTCAGTTACCTCAAAATTTTGTTTAGCTGTTAATTCTTCGGCTTCGTACTGGTTATCCAGATTTTTAAGTCTATATTGACGCAAAACACCGGCGACTTCGGATCGAATTCGCATATTTTCTTCGAGATCGGCTAACGGTTGTACATATTCTGGGGCTTCACCGCACTTAATTTCCGTCAATTTCAGCGAAATTTGATTCAACCGCTCGTTTATTATGCTACAAAAGGAAACAATTCTTCAATGTTGAAAACATCAGCTATTCACAAGTGAAGTGGGCAATTATATCATGACACACACTCACATATCATATAATTCGACGTAGTGTTTTTCCAATTCGGCCATTTGTTCGAGACATGCTTGTCGTCGCCTAACGTACTCTTCATCGAGCTCTACACCACGAAAGTTTCCATTAGGCTTCGACAAAGGAAGAAATCGATAATTGAGCGGAATTACATACCAGATGCTTCATCGCTCTCCGAGCCTTCAGAAGAATCCCCCGAACCAGAACCAGATTGATCTGATTCTTCTGAATCGCGTTCCATTTCTTCAACATCGCTTTCTTCTTTTTCAGCAACCGGGGTGGCTTCTACGACAGGGATCGGAGCTGGGGCTGGAGCAGAAACTGAGATCGAGTCGGGAGCTGAACTTGAATCTTGAGGAGGGGTTTCTTCTTCATTTTTTTGCTCACATGATTCCCTATAGAAAAAGTGGTCACATTTACAAAAATCCAAAATAGGAGAACCAAATTCGGATACAGAAACATCAATCTAAATACCACTTACATGATTTTTAAGAGCGAAATTACAGCTACTAGTAGTCGGCCTACTCAAGAAGTTGGCTTCTCTCAAGTAGTGACTGTTATGTAAATTTTATTTCCAGTTACGAATTAAAAATAATGAAGTTTAATTACGAATTACGATAGGTTTTACTTCCCTTGACTTGCCAAACAAAAAAAAAAACGTAAATATTTACATCTTTGTACTGTATGTAGTTCTACCTAAAGAACTGGATAGCGATCGAACTGAAACACTGAAAGATTACTTAATATCAGCCAATCACAAGACAGCATCAATTTTAGTGGTGCAGAGCGACCTCTATATTTTCTGCATGAATTTACAATGCGCAGTCCATCGATTACCCGCAAAACGCGACGGTCTTGAAGTTTCGGAGAAGTGGAATTTTATTTTATGTGAAATTATGCCATTGATGCGCCTTTTATTCGTATTTAGTCCGCCATCTTATGAATGTGACGCGTAAGTTGTCGATGTGAAAGGTAACAGGCGTTTTTCTAAAACCTTCGATTTGAAAACGAATAATTTTTAACGGTGAGCTAGTCTTAACACACCCGGAAAGTGCTTTCCGAATCAACTTTCACTACCAAAGTGTGTTTCCTTCAAGCGCCGTAAAACACATTTTATAGTAAAATTTCGACGAAATTGTGTAAGTATTTCACTTTTACGTTAGTACAATGTTTAATACGTTACTTTTGGGCAGGAGGGGAGTACAATGTTTTATCAAACTTTTAGCCGCGAAGTTATTGATTATTGCGGTCAGCGATGATCAGTGTGTTGAAACGCTAGAAGATTTTTGACAATAGTAATATGTGTTACCTGCATTACTATGGAGTGCATTGACTATATCGTGGTATTTTTACTTCTAGGAGTGCTACTACGGATCTTCCAGTCGTTGAAGTTGCGTAATTTTATCTTATGAATCGCCAGTTGGGAGATTAGGAAGTGAACGAAGGAGGAAAACGAAGTTTATTCAAATATTAGCGTAGAACAACGAAGTAATTATTTGACAGATAATCCCTACTACTTTGGTAAACTCATCCAAGAACACAGATTAAAAGTATTGATCTCATTTATGTTACTGCAGGTAGTACAAGTGCGAAGTCATGGCTGCCGACGATATTTATAATTTTAATGCTGAACTCGAAGATGGAGGTATAAGAGTTATTCAATGTAATTTTGTAAATGATTTTATTTTTTGTCTAATTACAACGTTTTTTTCAGATAAAAAAGTAACTAAAAGCAAAAGAAAATCGATCAGGTTGGGTGACATCGCAGACATCCAAATTAAAAAAGAATTCGGCTGTGATAATTGTGACAAAAGTTTCACCACTTTATCGGTACTTTCATATACGTTTTTCTTACGTTTGATTTTTGTGCAAATTACTTACCCATAATTTGTTCTAGGGGTTGAAACGTCATACAAAAGCATGTGAAAAAATAAAGGAAGAAATAGAAGACGTACCAAATGAATCAGGAGAGGGTGGTAATGACGAACCTATGGAAAGCGACGTTTATATTTTACCCACTGGTGAGTATATTGTGCACCAATACTTTCAAATTTTTTTTTCGTGTTTCATGACTACATTTGTGTTACTATCAGACATTGAGCAAAACGGCACCAAGAGCGATGTGATGAGCATGACTAGCTTTATAAACAGTAACGGTATCAGCTCCTACATTCAACCTGGAAAGTGTGATTGTTGCGGAGAACACGCAGATACAGCTCATATGGTATTTAACACATAATATATTGGTCTAGCATTTTGGGAAACGGTGCCAAATTTTTTGATAACGTAATTTTTTCAGGAAGGAGCGTTTTCTTGCGAAGAGTGTATGTTTTTGTTTACCACCGAAGTAGCTCTAGGCCGTCATCGCATTTTAGTTCACAACGAAGGAGAAACATACAACTGTAGTAAATGCGACGTAAAATGTCCCGATAAGAAAATGCTGCGTTATCATTTACGAATTCACAACCCCAGTAAGGATTTTTTTTTTAATTAATTGAATTCGTTCACACGCTAACGTGGCAGCATTTCGTAATTAAAATGTCGTATTACAGATTTCAAACCAGTATCGTGCCCGGTTTGTAACAAAGAATTCAGTAGAAAGTATCACTTAGTTCGTCACAATATGCAAACCGGTTGCGACGGTTCGGAAAGACCAACCTTTCCTTGTCAGGTAACTTCGAATCGAAAAAATAGTATCGAATTCTGGTATAATTTTCTGACCATCTGTTTGCATTTTTTGATGATAGGTTTGTCAACGAGTCTTTACCAGGAAGGATAATCTGCGCGAACATCTTCGCGCTCATGCCGGTCAAACAAAACGTAAACAGAAATATACTTGCGAGTATTGTTCCCAAGAGTTTGCTGGAATGTTTGTATTGAATCAGCATAAAAAATTACACTTAGGTTTGTGTTAGAAGTTTGATTGCTTATTTGTAATTAGTTCGATACCGAAAATTGAACTTGAATTAAACTAACGAAATGCGTGTAAATTTTAGGTGATAAACCACACGCGTGTGATATGTGCGAGAAAAAATTCTCTACCAGTGGAGCTCTGAAAAAACATCGTCGTAAGCATACCGGCGAAAGACCGTACGAGTGTAAACAGGTAAATGAATTATAGTATGTGTAACACGGTATAACGAAGACCCTTCGAGTAGCGTGCATCGAAAATATTTTTTGATGCTGAATAATAATTTCTTATGTGTTTTATCTATGCAAGCTTTCGTGTAATCTTGTTCGGTTCCAGAGGTGGGTAATTTTAAGATGTACTTTTGAATTTATTACTTTGGTTTGTGTTTCACGATTAGTAAATTATTTGAGTAGTTCCAGCTGTGTTCAGTGTGTAGTGGTTATCTATTTTGTGATTTATTTATTATTTTCGTTTATATTTCATTCGATGTTTTTCTGATCTTATGTATTTTTTGATGTTTAATTTTAGTGCTTGGCCAAGTTCGCTGCCAAAGAAACGCTCAACCGGCATACTCGTATTCACACCGGCGTTAAACCTCATACTTGCCTGTTTTGCGGTAAAAGTTTCATCCAAGCGACGCAACTTCGAGCTCACATCTTCCATCACACTGGTAAATACGAGGCAGAAAATTTCCGCCAAAAGATGAAAAAAATAACCTTGCGAATTGTTGCCTTTTGCAGGAGAAAATGGATACACTTGCGATCAGTGTGGTAAAGCTTTTAACAGGCGTACTCGTTTAGATCTACACATCAAGTACGTACACGAAGGAGCAATACCTTTCGATTGCGAAAAATGTGGTAAATCGTTCATCCGTAAAGAAGATTTGGCTCGACACGATATTTTGCACTCGGGCGTCAAAGGTAATTTTTTCTAACCAGATGTAGTAGCAGTTTGGCGAAAGATTTTACAGCAAAACGGTTTAATTATCGTATTATTGTTTCCAGCTCACAAATGCCCGATTTGTGATAAAGGATTTGCTATGAAATCGTCGTTGAAGATACATCTTCTAACTCACACTAAGGAACCGCCTCGTTCGTGCGACGAATGCGGGCGTGCTTTTATACGTCAAGATTGCCTACTACGTCATATGCGAACAAAGCATCGTGAAATGTTGGAAGAAATAATGGCCGAGGCCGAGAAAAAGAAACTGCAAGCTCAGTTATTAGCAGTAGCCGCAGCCAGCACCAACGACGAAGAAACCGAATCGCCCGAAAGTTCGGAATTCCACACTTATCTGCCGGACGACGCACTGACCGAGTCCATCGGCGAATTGTTAACCATGTTGGTAGACGAAGCCACCCTTAAATCTTTCGGTTGGCCTTCCGCTTCAGTCGATAAATTATTAGAATCCGTTATCAAGTGAGCCTTCATCTATCACTTGCTATTTCTGAGTTTAGTTATTTTGACAAACTAACGCGTACCTTTTTTTGCAGGAGATGCGGTCATAGTCCGGCTACAGCTGATGAGCTACCTTATCCAGATTGTTTGAGGGAGAATGCCAAATTATTGTTTACCGTAGTTATTGATGATTCGGCTGTGAAAACTTTGCTGAATAATCAAACCGTCGACGAAGTTATTTTGCACGTTTTAAAATTAGCGAAAACGTGATCGTGGAAGAGTAACGAGTTACAGCCGACGCTGAGGCGTATTTTATTTTGTTATTAGTGTTCACTTACTAACTACTCTTTTCCAAACACCACTCGATGTGGTAACGATTTAATCGAAATTATGTATTTTATTATTTCATAACGATTTATTGATTTATGTTCTATTTTATGATTTATTTAATTTTTACCCGTAATGTTTTATTTTCTATTCAGATTCCGCGAGCATTTTTCCCTAGTGATATTACCGTAACTTATTCATTTTTGTGGGTATTTAATCGCTATCTGTTTAGACCAAAGGAGGTTTGCCTTTTTTTGAGTAATGGATGATTTTTAATTTTGATTTTATTTTTTTTTTAACTTGAATGAATTCCAATTTCATTTATAATCATTGTTTATTATTCGTTTTACGGGATGTGTTTATTCATTAAATATAAGACTTTTTTTTAATAAGCTTTTAAATTAATACGCACGTTGTAGGTGAACTGTTTCAATAAAGAATAAATGCGTTGAAATGATTACATCTTGAAACATGTTTCTCTGCTTCCCTTTGTTAGGACAAAATACATGACAAAAATATTATGAAAAAACTGTAATTATAATGTTGCACGCGAGTAGAATATATAAAAAATACTTGAACGATTATAAGGTAAAGAATAATAATTACATCAAAAAATAAGAATGTAACAGAAATGAATCGAATAGAGCATTAGTGGCGGAAAAATTTCAAGTATAAAAGAGAAAACAAGATGCAAATTTCCATTATTATAATCAATACAAGCAGTAGTTTATTGGTAAAAACGTTACGTTGAGCCATTCTCAATATCTGCTGGGTTCTAGACAATTCATAATCTGTGTTCACTAATCTATCGCGAGCACGGAGGAGTGACTCTCTCTGTGAATCCAACTCTTGCACTATGTTTGTACCAATTTCTTCAGTTTCCAAAGCGGTTTGCTGAGTACGATTCAAACATTCGCTCGTTCTCATGAGAGCGGCTCGTCCTTCGAGAACTGTTTTCTTATGAACTTCTTCCATTTTGACAGTCTGGAGCGAAGAAACAGTAGTCAGTGAGAGAAGAACATTATACGTAGCTGAATTACTGAATAAAAACTCGCTTACCACCGGATAAAAAGTCAGAAACGATAGAGTGGTGTGTTACTTTGGCAGAATCATATGTTATCAATAAGTTGCGCAGCTGAAATTATGTTAAATAATATAATAATTTTAAAATTTACATCAAATCGAATTGAAATATTGAATTGAAATGATAATATTTCCCCAGCTGATAAGATGAGTGAAGAAGAGTGATGACAGTGATGAAAGCTACAGTGTTGCAGTAGGTTAAATGCAATTAAAGTTACGAATCTCTTCAAAAAATTAAAAAAGAAAAATAATTCATTTCTTTGAATAGAATCTAGGTATAATTTAAAAACTTAAAATGACATCTTAATTTTCTTGAATCAGAAAAATTCCATTCAAAATGGAAATTTGAAATGAAAAATAAAATTTTTAATTGATTTATTTCCTGGAAATTTTTTCATTTCATAAATGAATACACTGAAACTTGGGCTCAAGTCAAACTCTCTGGGGAAAAAAACAAGTGAAAAAATTTTCAAAATTGGCCAAAAATGAATTGTGAATCATGAATGTTTTAGTTAAATTCGATTTAAGTGATTAAGTGTGTAATAATTAATAATTAGTGGAGAAAGGCTGAAACTTTTCGTGTAAATAGATTCAAAGGTTTAATCTTTACCCGTATTCGACATCTCCGTTGGTGACGCTCGCCGGTTTGGTTGGTAAGTTGTTGATTTAGTTTACAAATAATGGCGATTTCTGTTTTTATTTATGATGGATAAGTATTTCAATCTGATAAAATTGAAGTACTTAATGGAAGCTCATGTTTAATTCTAGTGGTTAACTCTTCATCACGAGTCTTATTTACATACAAGACTGGTCTTCGATTTTTTATTCAGCATTAGGAACGAATACTGTACATATTTTTTGTGTGACATATGTTATCCATTGTAAATTGATTTGATAATGATTCGCTGTTCTTTAGGAATATTTTCGATTGAATCCGTTATACTCGACTGATTGAGGAAGGTTTATCTTCAAACTACCATTTCATAAGATTCAAAATGACTTACCAACTATATCGAAACACAACTCTTGGGAATACCTTGCAGGAAAGCTTGGACGAATTAATACAGGTTATAACATTACTGAATAATTACTGTTTCCCATTTTTTCAGTTATTAAAATATCGCTTCTTCGGTTTATTTTTACAGTATGGTCAAATCACTCCACAATTAGCTATAAAGGTGCTTTTGCAGTTTGATAAGACTATTAACAATGCACTGGCAACCAAAGTTAAAACGAGAATATCGTTCAAAGTACGTTTGTCAGAATCTTTGATGTAGTATACTAGTTTTCTGATACTTATGTATTAACTTAATTTTTTTCTTTAATAGGCTGGAAAATTGAGCACGTATAGGTTTTGTGATAATGTTTGGACGTTCATGTTGAACGATGTGGAATTTCGAGAGGTTCAAGAGCTAGCGAAAGTGGAAAAAGTGAAAATAGTTGCTTGTGATGGCAAAAGTATGAATTGAATTTAAATCTGGTCGCGATTCTTCTATTTGAGTATTTTTTTTCGTGTTTTCTTTTTCCAGATATGAATGCTTCGAAGTCGAATGCTAACGACGACATGTAATTGCGGTGTTTATTTTTTAATTATAATTCTGGTCCAACTTTTTTTTCATAGGTGTGGGAATATTCATCTTTTGTATATTTATTTTGATGTTCTTTTTATTTTTGAATGGTCCGATGATTATTTGATTTCAGTATGCTTGTGTAATTTTTATGAATTCGTAATGTCTAATATATTTTTCTAAATATAAGTTTTCATTGTAAATATGTGTTACGTGTTCGATTTGTAAACAGTTGTGTGATATCTGTCGAACTTGAGCGGTCCAAAATAATTTAAAGACGTATGAGAATGTAGAAAAATCAAGAAACACAATCAACGATAACTAAACGTGGATAAAAAATCTATTTTATTTTTGAACATCGCATTTGCTTTTAACAATATGTACGTTTGGTGATACATATCCTTTACACGGGCATTTCAATCCTGAAATGAAATCGAATGAACCTATTCTGGCTTCGCAAAATGGACACTTCAGTTTTCCCTTCTGCCAATCAGCCTGTAAATATATAATTTCATAAAATTTACAGAACCGTAAAGATATGAATTTTGAATATTCATTTAAATTACCTCATTTATTAAACTGATTATCCACCCCGGTAATTCGGTTTCTTGTAGGTACCAAACATCAGAAGCTTTTCCGGAGCAATCGTAGCTGGGAGAGTTGCCAATTTTTTCTATTATTTGGCCATGTACGTCAAGGACGGAAGTTTCGGCTTGATTAATCAAAACGTTACGACACTTTCTGCATTTTAAAAAACTTTTCATTATAAAATAGTTTCATAATTACTTCACAGACGGAAAAATTTTGCAATTTCGAATGTTTTATTTTATCACATGGAATTCCTTATCATCAAAAGACGTAGGTAAATAAAGCAATCATGTTGTTCTCTAACGTGATCAAGAATTACCAGATGTTTCTCTCTTATGTCCTACTAATTGAATTTTTCGGAAAATTGAGAGAAAAAATGCTCAGGCTACGAATTAATAATGTTCACAATATTTTCGCTCAAAAGTATTCATCGCTAGAAACGGGAAAAGAACAAAGATGAGCCAAATTACAGAAAACCACCTAAATGAATTCTGCTCTGCGTTACTTTTGATCATCTCGATTTTGGTAACACTGACGAAAAGTTCAAAGTTGTGTTTATCATCGGTCGCCACGTTTTTGAGTAGCATTTTGTTAAAGATTATTCCCTTTTTCGTTTCGTTTTACTCGTTACCGGAGTAATCGTTAAAAATGGGGAAAATAATGAAAAGTGGTAAAGTTGCGTTGGTGTTGAGCGGACGATACGCCGGTCGTAAGGCCATCATTATGAAAACATACGACGACGGAACATCCGACAAGCAATATGGACATGCTTTGGTTGCTGGCATTGATCGTTATCCGCGAAAAGTTACTAAAAGGATGAGCAAGGCGCAATTGAAGAAAAGAACCAAAATCAAGCCGTTCCTGAAGGTATTGAACTATAATCATCTGATGCCCACCCGATACTCCGTACCGGACGTGACTAACGATAAATTGACCGTGAAAGATTTGAAAGACCCGATGAAGAGGAAAAAATGTCGTTTCCAAATTCGCGTCAAGCTTGAAGAAAGATATAAGTCTGGTAAAAATAAGTGGTTCTTTTCAAAGTTAAGGTTTTAAAATTGTATTTTACCACTCAATAAAACGTTGTGTTTTGTAATTCAGCTGTTCGTTATTCTGCCGACAGGTAGCCGCATTCGCTTACCGCGGGTAAAATGTAGAAGGTTATAAACTTGAGGGAATGGTGAAACTGTTTATTCAATTCATACTATTGAACATTCGTTTGAATTTGGTATTTTTCGCATTAAATTAGCCCCGAGAAAAACGAAAGTTCAAAAATATAGTAGTCTTCAGTGTTTAGGTAGACAATTTATCACTGAAACTTTGTGACTTTCCGGTAACATTCACTCTTGATAGTTAACGTAAACTTTGCATGATTTTAGTCGAAGAGTAGTACTACGATAATTCTGTTTTCTATTGCGTATTGAAGATGAACAAAGTAAGTTCCCATTAGCAGTCAATCATGACCATAAATTCTGTGCATTTTTGATCTCAACAGAATATCTATTGTTCAAGTCAAGTGTCTACTTTGCTTTTTTATTTCTTTTTATGAATGGTGATACTTTTTTCGAAATTCCGTCTCATATTTTCCAACTTCATGACCGTAGAACGTAGCATACGAAGTGAGTATCAAATAGCAGCAGAAATGACCTACCCTACCTGATTACCTATTTCTAATGGTTCCTATGGTAACTATGTTGACGTTCATCATTTCTCAATTTGAATCTTTCGTCAAAAATAATAAAATAACACGTGCATTGTGCAGAAATAAAATATTCATGTTTTTGTAAAAATATGAGTGAAGAAGTCAACTCTTCATTGATCAAAGAAGTTCAATCCGTTCTAGGTAAATACATCAAAAAACCACCATTGAGTGAGAAATTGCTCAAGAAGCCTCCATTTCGATATTTACACGATATTATTGCATCGGTAAGTTGAAAAATAAAGACTAAATAGCCAACGTATCAATATTCCAGCCCTTGGTTTCGTGTAAGTCTTGATATATTTTACAGATAATTCGCGAGACCGGCTTTCTTAGTGGATTATACTCGGAAACAGAACTGAATTCTGAAAATGTCAAAGATAAAAATGCTAAGATAAACTTTCTCGATAAATTAATCACGACTGTTAGTAAGTAATAATGATTTGAAAAAATTATTTCACTTGAAGAAGTTGAAGACAATTATGTTGGTATTCATAGTAATTTCTCTTTTAGAGAAAATCACCGGAAAAAATGTATCAGCTCGTTCCGGCAAAATTATCGCCGGATTGGAAGTAGATAAAACGTTGGAGTTGTTACTAATTATCGCGAAAGCTATCGAAAATAAAGTCTGTTATCTTTTGAAATGCTCTTAATATTCTTTGTCTTTCGTTTTTATTTACGAGTTGTTATCTGTATAGGTTGACAGTTCATCTGCTATAGCCGAACCTACAAAGAATGACGAAAAAAAAGTTCAAAAACCTGTGAGGATTTTAGCACCATTTCTAATCTATCTACAAGCAAAACTAAACTCTATTCAACTTCCTTACAGATCAAGAAAGACGACAAACAGGAAAAATCTGGTATTCCAAAACGGAAAACCAGCGTAGACCAGAAATTATCTTCTAGTAAAACAAACTCGTCTCCAAAGAACGACGCTTCGAAAACTAAACCGGCACCTAAATCCGATAAAACTGATGCAAAGGCAGCCCCGCCTGATGAGAAGGTCTTTTTGAAAAGGCAGGATACCGCAGGATCATCCAACGTTTCAGAACCAACCAGCTCGAATAAAAGTTCCGGCGCGAAGGAACAGACTAGAGAAAAAAGTTTGACTCGTAAAAATAGCGTATCTGATAAAAGTAGCGCGTCGTCTAGGAAGAGTTCTGGACAAAGTAAAGCAACACCTTCGAGGAAACAGTCTTTGAAAGATAATAAAAATCTTGGAACAATTGCCAGTGTAATCGAAGAAGAACGCGATAATTCTTCGAGGTAAATTTTTGCTCGTATACTCATTCCATTTCAACATTACCTATACCTACATATGTACATTTACTTCTGTAATGTTTCAGAGTAAAAGAATCTCCGAGTAATGAAGAGGTGGCCAATAGCGAAGTTCGAGAAACCAATAAGCAAAACATCCCTCATGATGAGCTCAAAGGTGAACTTGAAACTATTCCGATAAACAGCGCGGAGCCTAAAGCGAAGACTCCGCCTCAAGAAGACGCAGCACCGAGTCGTAACGAAAAATCTCCAGTTAAGAAGAAAGAAAATGTACCCGTTCAGAGGCCTGGATCAGCTAGACCAGGATCGAGACGTGTATCCTACAGTAAGTTGAAATCTATCGATTCTCTTCTTCAGTAATACTACCTACGTTGATCCATATTCCAATAATTCGATAACTTTATAGGTAATTCGCTTCAGAATGGCGAACCACAAAATGAACCAACGAAAGAAACGAAACAAGAAAGGTAGGTACCTAATTGCATTCCTTACGAACATGCTGGGATTTTGTACTCGTAACTGATAATAACGTTTATTGCTTTAAATTAGGAAACCTGATACCGAAGAACCTTCTTCAATGCCGATGATCAGACCACGTACTGCAACTAGACCTCCAAGCGCCAGACCTGGAGCTCCTCGAATTAGAGACCGAGGAGAAGTTTCTGTGAACGACGAAACTAAGTAACAAAATAATATTTTCTTGTCCGTGTTTAGACTTCAGGCTCTTTGCATGATTCATCGATTTCTCATTTGATTACAGAACACCTGTAGCCAATATAAACGTAATAGAAGAAGGCAAAGCCGACCAAGCCATCGATGGGAAAGATAACTTCATCGTTATAGAGTCCGAACAAAATATCCCTAATTTAATGGTAAGATTTGAATTCGATGTCAATTTTTCAACTTTCGATGAAAGTACATGCAGTTCCAATCAACGTATTCTCAACCAGTTTGATATTAAACGCGATAGGATGATCCAGCCCAAGTCAACAATCAAGATCAAGGTCAATTAGTAAACCAAATATTACAAACGCAGAAAGAACTTAACGAAAGTTTAACCGTAGACGTTTCTCAACATAAACACTCCGAAATAGTAAATATCCTACTACGTTATTCATAACATAACACTCGTACCTATCGTATTCTCATAGGTACTAATTAACTTACTTACTCGCTCGCTAATTGAAATAATTATAGGAGTGGGAAGCTGGCCGACAACGAGAAAGAGACATTGTGGGAAAAGAAGTTGATAAAATTAGAACCGTTATTCAAACGTTAACCAGCGCAGCAAACCCACTTGGTAAATTGTTCGACTTTCTGCAAGAGGATGTCGATGAAATGCAACGAGAACTTCAGCATTGGAAAAAAATCAACGAAAATCTGCAAAAACAGCAATTAGCGGAAACCAAGTCCGTATGCGCGATTAGTTTTTCTAAAATTTCCTCGGGGTGGCTTTAGAGATGATGAAAATGCTATAAATTCTTTTAGTAAACGTCATACATCGAAAATACGTCACATTGTAGTATCGATGTTGACTTATTTTTCTTATTCGACACACATTTACGCAATATTACGTCAACCAACTGCGAAACGTTTACCGCTTTGTTAACAGAAAACTCGCTTTTTGAAACCAGCTTTTTCTTAGAATCCTAAATCCGCCCTATCTATTAATTTGCTCTCTTGCAATCAATCTCTTTTAACCTTTATTTTTTTGAATTCATGACTCAGTGCCGGAAAAATGTTCCTACAACCGTTACAAAAGCAACTAGAAGATGTTGATAACAGTATTCGAGAAGAATACGCGCAGATTGCCAATGTAAAAAGTATCATATTGTTAAACGACGAAAAAATCGCAAAGCTGATAAACGGTATGCAAACTCGACCGAAATATTGACACGAAATACGAATTGATATTCGGTGGTGATTCGACGGTGGTGGTAAAATTTCGAGCTGAATTCCCAACAGACGAGACCAAAAATAGAAAAACTTGCTTTATTTAAAACATAATAACGTAGTAACGATATGTAAGTAAACAAACGAAATTACAAAACTAAATTGATAACATTTCTTCAAAAAAATAAAAAGAAAAGGTAATTTGCATTATACGTTTAGTTCGGCATCATTAGGAGACGATACTCCTGCCACATCACAAAACCACGCAGAATATTGTTGTACTTGCAACTTGACAAACGTTAATAATAAAATTATTATATACACGAAAATACAAGAATACGAGGTGATTTTTACGTTAAAACGTTATTATTGCACTCGATCCGTTGATTATTGCAGCTGCATAATAACAATATTTCATCTACTTAGATAAATGAAATGAACATAAGGAACATCGATACAAAGGCCCCGATTATACGCTTTTTTGTTCGTATCATACGACTAAAATCTGACATTATTATACATATGAAACATAGAAAAGCGGGATAAATAAAAGCTCAATTGCGATAGTTAATTCAGTAGCTACGTTAGAAGGGGAAATGGGATATTCGTAAAACGTGAACATGAGAGTAAGGAAAAGGTACATGATACGTAATAAAATGGTACTCATATTGAATGTAATGGCATAGGCACGTACCACAAGGGAAACAGCGCTCACGATGGCGATCAACTATAGTTCGAATATTTCTTCGTGTTTTTCTTGTAATCTTTGCAAACTACTGCGTATCTTCTTGCCTTGAGTGACGACTGATGGCATTTCGTTAGAATTCGTACCATCGTACTGACGCTGCTGCTGCTGTTTCAATCGAGACATGGCTGGCTTGCGACGAGTTGAAGTGCCATTCAGTTCAGAAGCAAATCTGAAACGCAAAAAATGAACTACAATAAGTACACGAACACAAAATTGCGACTTGATACGGAATGATGTTACGAACAGGCTTTTATCTTGAGTGAGTTTAACTTGTTGAGCTTTGTTCGCAATATCGGCGTCGATTCTGTTTAGGAAATCGTTGTAACTATCCAAATCGTCGTCGTTTTTATAACTGGAAGTGGATGAATTTACAGAATCAGCTTTGTGCACGCCATTCGTCACTTGTTTCACTTCGTCAATAGATTGATTTAGAAATAAATCCGACTCGGTTGGAGAGTCGAAAGACGGTATGGAAGTCGATGGTAACGATTTGCTCTTCACAGGAATCAGTAAACTTTCTCTCAAAAATAGACTATCGTTTGCCCATAATTTATTCGCCCTTCTGATTTGTTCAGTCTGCAAGCAGAAGAAGAAGAAGAAGAATAAGCAATGTCGCATTACGCATAATTGCCAAATTTTATACGTACCGTAACTCCGTACTTCAAAGCGATTCCTTGTAAAGTGTCATTATCGCTTACGATGTGTTTAATAAATTCGTCCGGAAATTTATTGCAAGTGCTATTACTGGATGTACTGCCATATTTTCGCAAACATCTTAAGGAATCTTTAATAGACTGTCTTTCATCCATCATGATGTATAACTTGGAACGGTCGTTACATTGCATTGATGAAACCGAGAATGATATCCTATGTACACAAGAAAATAAATTATACACAATGATAGTGAACGATACGTAGTAATCACGCTGATACAACTTTTACTCTAATTTGCATTTAAAATTTACTCGCGTAAAAAACAGTAAATGAAGTGGGAAAAAAGTATAGCTGATAAGATTAGGCAATCAAATTTTATCGTAGTTACACTTGAGAAATTGAAGAAAATTGAGGCGCATGCGTTGGAAATTTACCTTTGATCGATCAAAGTTATCGATGAATGTCTTCAGTCACTCATTATTTTACAGAATAAACTCACAACAGCGTAATTTATCAATTCAATTAATTAAATCAGTTATGTAGCACACACAATTTTCTCTCAAATTTTAACAAGGCGGAGCATGTTATTTTGATTGCTCCCAAATTTTCTTGATAAGCCTCCGAAATTTTACGGTAGGTGGGTGTAGGAACAGAAAACACAAAACTTGGAAAACACCTGCGATTTTGCTTCGATCTGATTGGACGAACTGGATGTGACGTCATCGAAATGCCATTTTTCTTGATCACTTGTGACCAAAGTTTGATCACCACTTGCAAGTTGCAACCGAGCCTTGATATTTTTATCAATTTATATTATTTTAATTAGTCATTTAGATCTGATCATTTATATTTCCTTTAATTTCTGTCTTTATAAATTTTACCTTTTACCTGAATTTATTCAGTCACCTAAATTTATCAGTTGTTTTCTGTTACTTAATACACAAATTAGGTAAGTTTTCTTCACACTGAATGTGTTTTGCTATTGGGATTTAAAACTGAATGCAGAGAGCGCTACTAAGGTGCTTACTGATAAGACGAAACAATGATCTGTTGAATTGGTGTGTGCAAAGTGTATGTAAAAGCTCGGTGTTCAAACTTTAAAAAAAATAAGATTTAAAAGTGCAATTTGGTTTTTTCTTGTATTAATTGAAATAAATATGAATACTGTTCCATTATTTGATGTTTTGAAGTACGCGGGAGACTCCATTTGTCCTCTGAAAGCGAGATAATTTTTGCTCATTTCTG
>FIZT01019250.1:0-12244 GCA_900065295.1 Paracoccus marginatus | reverse complement strand
CGAATTTTTGGAGTTACCCAAACAAGGCCCAGTTACCCGTTAAAATAATCACTGGTGCAATTGCCCCAAAAACCACTGTTCGAATAAAAATACAAAATGAACGAACGAAGTGAATCATATGATTTTTCATTAAAAAATTTTTTTCAAATAAAATTTTTATAAAGACTTCTCTCGTCAACGAACTTCTCCCGAAAAACAATTTTTATATAGACTCCTCTCGTCATCGAACTCCTCGCGTCAATGAACTTCAGTATTTCGTATATTCGCGCCCGTTTACAGTCGGTACAACGAAAGAATGAACTTTTCCCCTACACGCGGGAAATGGCGGCAACGAATGAGCGTCTGTAAATTTCGAAACTGTCGAACGACAACGCGTTATTTTGGAAAAGCGTAGTGGGAGGCTGGCAAGGGAGAAGTTCATTCTTTTGTTGTAGCTACTATAGATCGAATGGGCGAAATTGATCATTTGCTTGGCGCAATTGCACACATGCTGGTCTGAAGACAACGGCGCAATTGCAGATATCTTTGGCGCAATTGCATGTATTTCATCTTTGGATTTGAGAATAATCAATTTTTTATTTTATTTTGTTTTATTTTGAAAAAAAACTTTATTCGATTCCATCAAAAAATCATAAATTCAAATTGTGTATTTTTTTCACTTGTCAAAGTGGATTCATTTATAAGTGACACAGCTTTGTATATCGATTAAAATCTCGTTTTCCTTGCACCACCGTTCGATGTAACTTTTATATTCCTCCAGCGAGTCTGCTCTTGCGTGGCCATCACTCCAGTTTTCATAAAGAATACCCTCCTGGCCGGGCGTATTACTGTACTGGTATAGATACGTATACTGACCAAAATCCCAGCTTTGAGCGATATGTCCATCGACGGTGCGAGTGATATTTATTCGAACGGTTCGAAAATTCCAACTTTGATTAATATCCAATTGGTGAGTTTTGAGCATGCTGACGCGAATCGATCTTTTAATCCAGTTCAGGCTTATGTCGCCTTTTTTGCTCTTCTGGTAACGTATTTTGTACCCTTCGCCTGTCCAAGTCAAGGTAAACGGGCCTTGTTTTTTTGATATTTCTGGGTCAATATTTACCAGCAGCTTGAATCGATTCGGATCGCCTTCCAGGTGGTCTTGGACTGAACCGACATCAGATTTGAATTTGGCACACCATGCGAAAGCCCAGCAGCTGATTGTGTTTCCTAATAACCATTTGGCCCATTTCTTGAGAAACTTTTTGTCGACTTTTTTGACCAGTTCGTCGATGACCTTGTCGATAATTAGGTCGATATCGCGGCTATCTTCTGGGTTCTCTGCTGAGGGTTTGTCTTGACGAGGCAGGATCGAGTTTAACGATTTATTACCGATCCGACGAACGCGAAGTTGAAGTTGGTGTAAACGGCGTGGGTCCTGTTCGACGTCGACTACAATTTTTTTCAAAGCCGATTCGTAATCGATATCGTATAATTTTTGGCTGTATGACTCTATGGCTTGAGGCAGTTTCTCATTGATGAGCTTACTGATCTCTTTTTGGTTGGCTGGACCGTCGATAGGGAACATTGTCGAAGCTCGAGTGTTTTCATCGGATACTTGGAGCAGGTCGTATCCGTGGCCCGGCAATTGCTGTTCTAACCTTTGTTTAATTTGCTGGCCGGTTTGAAAGGGGTCGAGGAAAATTCGATGGACTTTTTCAGACAGCCGAGAATCGGCTTGGGTGCTCAGCAGGATGTTTTTGTTATCGTTCGAGGCGAAGTTCCGATCCCATATACCATCCAGGGTGGTATCCATGGCGAAATTGCAATCGCAAGTTTGGTCGCTGTTGCAAATACCGGTGCCAAGCAGACCATAAGCGGAGGTTACCACGTAGCATACCGCGTCGCAGCCTAAATCCGAGAAAAGTAAACAGCCGAGGGAGGTTTGAGCAGGGTCTGTGGTCGAGTAAGGGCAAAGGTATAGAATCTGGTTGTACTCGTATTACTATATCGGTACGTAGAAAAGGATTACTTGCCTAGTGTGGGAAGGTGCCAGCCCCAATCCTTCTTTTCAGCTTGGTCATCTGCAATTTGTGTTCATCGGTGTTGGTAGAGTTGGCATATCTTGTCACAAAAAATTGTGAAAATAAATTGATGCTACATATTACCTGCGGAAGGATTATTGCTGCTGGTGCCACTCGAAGCCACTGCAATCGTGCACAGCACGGTCATGTAGATAGGAAGCGTCATAAAAAATGATTTTGTTAGAAATTCATTTCTTCTTAACAGCTTAATTCGAGAGATTTGGAAATTGGGGAAACGAATCGTGGTTAATTTTTTTTTTTCGTTTTCATAAAACTGACGAAAAGTGTTGCCGAGGAAACGGTTGGTGCGACACTCGCTGACTCGCAAAACTTATTTTTTGTATTTGTATTGGTTCATTTTGTATTTTGCATTTTTTGTAGAGCCAGGTAACATATGCTGTGCGGCAATTAAGCACTTCATATGTACGGGTATGAAGTAGCAGCTCCTGTGTCTGTCTCGTTAAAATTTATACATTTTTCAAAATTTGTTATTATATTGAATAATTTGTCAACTTGACTTTCAAATTTTTTCAGCATTTTTTTTTTCAATTTCATTTTTTAAAACCAGTTGATTTTTCAAAATTAATTCTTTCAAGAGCATTCCATTTTTCCTGTGTCAGTGTTTTAAAATTAGGTAATTTTTCAATATTTTTCAATTTTCCCAAAAATTTTGAATTTTTAAATTTTTTTAAAATTTGTTAATTTCAAATCAGTCAATTCTTCTAAATCATTCAAAATCTTTCAGAATTTGATCTGAATTGGTATTTTTGTTGCGTTAAGCCATTTTGACTGAAAAAAGTGGCAGTTTGAACGTAGGTATTTTCGGTGTCAGGATTTACTTTATCTCAGGAAAAAAATCAAAAATTTAAATTTGTTGTTTATTTTCATGAATAACGCAGTTCGAATTTTTTACTAAATACACGTTTTTCTCGCACCACTCATTTATAAATTCTTTATATTGATTCAATTTTTCTTCCCTCGCTTGGCCATCACTCCATTTACCATAGGGAGTACCATGTCCGTCGGCATCTCGAACATACTGATACTGATACGTATATTCGCCGAAATCCCAATTTTGGGCCATGCCACCGTCGGAACTTCGAACTAAATATATTTTGACTTTTCCAAAATTCCAATTTTGGTTGACATTCGAAAATGCATCCTTAAATATGCTGACCTGGATCCCTTTTTTGATCCAGTTCAGGTTCAAGGTTTTATGGTCGTTTTTCCGGTAACGTAATTTGTACTCCTGGCCGTGCATGTTCAAGTTACGCGGTAGTGGTCGTTTTGCTTTTCTTGATAATTCGTCGTATACTTCCCCCGGCAGTTGAAATATACTTGCCCTGGGAGGAATGAGAAAATCGTCTTGGTCTGCACTAAAGTCATATTCGCAGCTGTTACATCTCGGTGAAGTCCAGCAGCTGAATTTGTTTCCCAACCATCTAGTCCATCTTTGGAAAAACACTGGCTCGGCTCTCTTGATCAGTGTGTCGATAACTGTGTCTATGATTAAGTCGACGTCTCGGGTATCTTTCGTGTTCTTCGCTGGATCGTATTTAACCCGTGAATGCTTGCGAACGACCGAGTTCAAGGAACTGTTCCCAAGGCGTCGAATCTGATGTAGAAGAAGTTGTAATTGGTTTTGCTCTTGCTCGTCCTTGTAGTCTTTCAAAAATTTTATCAGAGCGGATTGGTAGTCGGTATCGTATAGTTCTTGGTTGGATAACTCTATGGCTCGGGGTAGTTTCTCGTTGATGTAAGTTGTGATCGCTGCTGACTCGATTTTGCCATCTTTTCGGCGGGGCATCTCCGCAGCGGGGCACTTATCGGTTACCGTGAGTTGTTCAAAGTCGAGATCAGGAAAGTCTTGCTGTAACTTTTTCTTGATTTGTTCTCCGGTTTGAAACGGTTCGAGGAATATTCGATGGACTTTTTTGGAAAGCTCGAGGTTGTTCCCAATGTGTCGTAAAATACGTTGGTCTTTTTCTAAAGCGAATTTATAGGACCATACCCGGTCTAAGGTGGTTTCCATAGCGAAGTTACAAACGCAAATTTGGTCGCTGTTGCAAATACCGGTGCCAAGCATGTGGTAAGCGGACGTTGCCACGAAGCATTCTGCATCACAGCCCAGGTGCGAGAAAAGTACGCAGCCGAGAGAGGTTTGAAAATTATCTGTAGAGTGAATGAATCGTGTAGACTATAGGTGTAGAATGTGGCTATATTATTAAATAGATTGGTAAGGAAGTACCTGGTTTGGGGGGCAGCCAACTCCAGTCGAAATGTTCAGCCAGGTCATCTGCGAAAAAAGATGTCAGCGTTTGTAATGGTACATCTATTGTATCACTAGTCGCTACATAGGGTGAGAATTGCTGTTGGTGCGTATTACCTGTAGAGAGATTATTGCTGCTGCTCTCACTTGAAGTCACTTTCAAAATTGCAACGAGGCATAGCACCGTGTAGGTCGAGATCGTCGTCGATGCAGACTCAATCATCATGCCCATAGATGCAAACTCAGTTCGTTGCAATCCAACTGTTCGAGAGATTTGGAAATTTACAAACGAACTCGCGCCCAATGTTTGCAATACTAACGAGAAATGTTGCTGCTAAATAGTTTATTGTGACTTTTGGTGAAAATCTGCCCGCAATTGTTCTTTTATACAGTTTTCATTTTAAACATTTTACACTTTTTTCGTGGCGGGTACCTATTATGGTGTTTGATTGATGGCCTCGTCGTTGTGTCGTTAGCTCTTATTTCGGTGCTGTAATTACGGTGCGTTGCTAAATAATTGCCCTTGAACAAGGTCAAACCAATATCATCTAGAGTAAGGTATTAGATGTCTTTTGAAAAAATTTCAATTTCAGGGTTAAGTACTTTCAAGGAAGCACTGATTGTGAACAAAAAAGATTGAGGAGAATGAGAATTGAGTAACTTATTGAAATTTGTCAATTTTTCGAAACCCATTAATTTCGAACAATTTTCTCAATTTTTTCCATTTGTTCGTGTTTTAAAATATTTTCTCCTAGGTTATGCTGTTTGATTGGCGCCGTGGCGGTTTTAACGTTGTTTCGTTAGCTCTAATTGCAGTACTGTATAGACACACGTGAATGTAAGTACGTACTTCGTATGGTTGTTCTGTCTGTCGCGGTTTGTAATTTATTAAAAATAATATGAAAATGTTGCTAAATAATTGCCCTTGAACGAGGTCAAACCAGCACGATTTAGAGGGAAAACATATTTCGAAAAAATTGTAGCTTCAAACTTAGTTTCAAAGTAGGTGCATCAACCGTCAAAATTTTTTTTGAGACGAACTCGAAACAAATCAAAAGTACAAATAAATATAAAAGTAGTCTCGCAACCAAAATTTTTGATGATACAAATAAACTGTACCGCTGATTTTTGACGAATTTTTAAAAATCAAAGTTTTTCAAAATGGTCGGGTGAAATTTAGTAAATTTCATGTTTGTAAATTCGAGGTAATTTGATTCTTAAAGAAGAGTTCAATTTTTTCATTCTTTAAAATACTAAAATAACATGGTCACAGATAATGAAAACTGATTATCCGTAAAATTGAGCTCACACAGATTTGTCAGGTTTTCCACGACGCTCTCGTTGAAAGTACAGCGTTCACGGCCTTACGATTTTTTCACATTGTAATGTAAAAAGTACCAAAAAAAATAAAAATGCTTCGATTTCGTTCAAACTCAATTAAAATGTTACTGATGAGGTGAGATTGATGTCTCAAAAAATTTCTGCTCCCTACGACTCCAGGAGATGGACCCACGACTTTTCACAGTACAGGGTGTTCTTCCAAAAAAAAGAAAAAAATGACGGCACCCTCTGTAGCAGCAGGCAGCTGAAAGGCTATGGTAGGTTAAGATGGTTAATTTTGCCCCCGAAAGATTATGGCACGATTTCTAGGCCAAAAGATACACCCTATCAAGAAGAAAATTTGACAAAAATATTATACGTAGGGACGTTGTTTTTTCCACGCGTCACCGTGGAGTAGTATCTCGCACCACTCGGCTGGTTGTTTGCGCGTTTTAAAAAATACCAAAATACCATTGCAGTTTTTATTTTCAGTACTTATTCTTTTTTTTGTTTGTTTTTTTTTCAGTTAGTTTATTTTTTGAAATTCATTTTTTTCAAGATAATTCTATTTTTCGTGTAAATTTTTCAGTTTTTTGAATTTGAAAAAAAGAACTATAAGCTTATGTACGCCGCTGCTCATCAAAAACTGATGCTAGGTGATAGCTAAATCACCGTCGATCAAAACAATTTTGGCGCCAGGATTTCCCTGATTTCATGAAGAAAAAAAATCGAAAAATTTTTTGTTCTTTATTTATAAATGACACAGCTCTGCATTTGTACGAAATCATTATTTAACTCGCACCACGTATTTATAAATTTTTTATATTGATCGAGTTTTTCTTCCCTCGCTTGACCATCACTCCATCTACTGTGTGAAGTACCATGCCTTTCGGCATCATGGACGTACTGATACTGATAAGTGTATTCGCCGAAATCCCAATTCTGGGCCAGGTCACCGTCGGAAGTTGCTACTAAATATATTTTGACTGCTCCGAAACTCCAATTTTGATTAATATTCCAAAATGCATCCACAAGTATGCTGACCTGTATCCCTCTTTTGATCCAGTTCAGGTTTAGGGCCTTACTGTCGTTTTTCCGGTAACGTAATTTATACTCCTGTCCTTTTAGGCTTATGTAAAACGGGTATGCTTTGTTCGATAATTCGTGAGATACTTCCCTCGGCAATTCAAATATATCTCTACTGGGAGGAATGGGAAAGTCGCCTTGGTCTGTACTAAAATCGTATTTGGGGCTGTCACACCTAGGCGAAGTCCAGCAGTTGAATTTGTTTCCCCACCATCTAGCCCATTTAATGAAAAACACCGGATCAGCTTGTTTGACCAGCGTGTCGATGACTGCGTCTATGATTAGGTCGACGTCTTGGGTATTATCTTTCGTGTTCTTCACCGGGTCGTATTTAACCCGCGAATGCTTGCGAACAATCGAGTTCAATGAACTGTTCCCGATGCGGCGAATCTCATGTAGGAGCGGTTTTAAACGGTCTTGGTCGCCTTTGTCGTCTTCCAGAATTTTTATCAAAGTGGATCGATAATCGGTATCGCATAATTCTTGGTTGGATAGCTCCATGGCTTGAGGTAGTGTCTTACTGATGTACGTTGCGATCGCTGCTGATTTGATTTTGCCATCTTTTCGGCGGGGCATCTTCGCTGCTGGGCACTCATCGGCTACCTCGAGTAGATCGAACTGGTGGTCAGGAAAATCTTGCTGTAACTTTTGCTTAATTTGCTGTCCGGTTTGAAACGGGTCGAGAAGTATTCGATGAACTTGTTTGGAAAGGTCGAGGTCGTTTTTGATACGTCCTAAAAGATGTTCGTTCTTCGGGACAGCGAACTTACGAGACCATGCTTGCTCAAAGGTGGTATCCATGGCGAAGTTACATACGCAAATGTGGTCGCTGTCGCAAATACCGGTACCCAGAATGTTGTAAGCGGAGGTCGCCACGAAGCATTCGGCGTCACAGCCTAGGTGCGAGAAAAGTACGCAGCCGAGAGAGATTTGAAAATTATCTGTAGCGTAAAAGAAGCGTGTAGATTGTAGGAAGGTGAAGAATGTGGCTATGCCCTATAAGATTGATGGTGAGGAAAGAGATGTACCAGTACCTTGTTTGGGAGGCAGCCAACTCCAGTCGAAAGCTTCAGCCAGGTCATCTGCGAAAAAAAATGTCAGCTTTTGTAGTGACTACTTCACTACACAGGGTGGGAATGTGTACATTGGTGCGTGTTACCTGTGACGGGATTATTGCTGCTGCTATCACTTGAAGTTACTTTCGAAATTGTGACGAGGCATAGCACCGTATGGGTTAAAATCTTTGTCGACGCAGACGCATTCATCATGCCAGTGGATGCAAACTCGGTTCGTTGCACTTGCAATCCAACTGTTCGAGAGATTTGGAAATTTTTAGTAACGAACTCGCGCTCAAATTTTTGCACAACTGGCGCGAAATGGTGCTGCGAAATCGGTTTATTGTGACTTTGGTAAAACCTGGCTGTAATTGTTCTCAACTTTTACACGTTTTTCATTTGAAACATTTTACATTTTTTCCGAGCCGTTACGTATTGTATGTATACTGTTTGATTGATCGCTTCGTCGTTGTGTCGTTAGCTCTAATTGCGGTGCTGTCAGTACGCACGTGGACGTATATGTACTTTGCTATTGTTCGGCCTGTTGCGGTTTGTAATTTGTAAAAAATATTGCGAAAATGTTGCGAAATAATTGCAATTGAAGAAGGTGAAACCAACACGATGTGAAGGGGAAACATATTTCAAAAAAGTGCGCGACTTCAAAATTAGTTTCAAAGAAAGTAGATTCGTTATAAAAATTTTAGATGCCAAACTGTGCCGTGTGCCCCCGATTGTTGACGAATTTTCAAATAATCGAAGTTTTGCAAAATGTTTCGGGTGAAAAAACTTGATTTTTGAGCAAGAATTCAATTTTACTTTTTTTAAAAAATTAAAATTATGAAAATTAGAAGGGTTTTTTGCCACAGGTGTGCTAGGTTGAGTGTGGTGGTTGGGCTTCGGAAACCCAGTCTTGATCACTCCTACCGCGCAAGAGGTCAACCGTGACCCTTAGCGCAAGTAGATATTTTGGGAGAGGAGCCTAAATGCAGTCTTCTTTCTTAATTTTTTAATTTTTTGCCAAACATAGTAGGTTATTATTTCGCCTTTTCTGAGAATTTTTTTTCTTTTTGGAGGGGGGGAGAGAAGGGTTTTGCCGAGTTTTGCCGTTTCAAAAATTTTGAGTCGTACTAAATTTCAAAAATTTTGGAAAGGTGGAACATAGTCACAAATGATGGCAACTGAGACTGACCATCCATAAAATTGAACCCGCGCAGATGTCCGATTTTCCAGGACGCTCTCGTGGAAAGAAGAACCTTCACGGGCTCACAATATTTACACATAGTTGAAAAATTCACAAAAAAAATTACCTAAAATGCTCCGCTTTCGTTTAAACTCGAGCGAAATGTTACTGATGAGTTAACGTTGAGAATATCTCAAAAAAAATTTATTTCAGCTCTCTGCAACTGCAGAAGAGTGACCTCCAAGCTTTTCACAAATGAGCCCTGCGTTTTTCTAAAAAAATAAAAAATTGACTGTCGCAGGGAGCTGATTCTACATAATATCCATAAAAACAACTTTCGTCTCGGAAAAAAGGCAAATTGAATTTATTTTTCTTTTTTATAAACGGTACAGGTATCCATATCGATTAAATCCTTGTTTTCTTTGCACCATTCGTCCATAAGTTGTTTAAATTTATTCAACTTATCTTCTCTTAGTCGATTATCACTCCACTTCTTTTTGTGAAAACCATGCCCGCGAGCATCACGATAGTCTTGATACTGATAATTATAGGCGCCGAAATCCCAATACTGGGTCATGTGATTGTCGGAAGTTGCAACCAGATTTATTGTAACGGATCCAAATTTCCAAATTTGACTAATGGTGCGGAAGGAATTCTTCAATATGCATACCCAGATCGATCTGTTGATCCAGTTCAGATTTACAGTATTGCTATCGTATTTCCGGTAACGTAATTTATACTCGTAGCCATGCACGTCAACGCCAAACGAGACTAATTCTACGGCTCGTTGTAAAACTCCTTTATAAACTTCTCGCGGCAGCTTTAATTCGTTTTTATCGACGAGCGTGTCTTGTGTGTCAGTACTGAAATCAAATCTGAAGTCGACAGGCGTTACGAAGGCCCAGAAGGTGATCGTGTTTCCAACCCATAGAGCCCATTTTTTGAAAACTTTTTCGTCGATCTTATTGATCATTTTGTCGACGACTTTGTCGATAATTACGTCGATATCGTGAGTATTTTCGGAATTGTATCGAATGTGTCGATACTTACTCTTATCGAGGATCGAGTTTAAGGATTTGTTCCCAATACGACGAACCTGATTTACGATCCGTTGCAAACGATTCTCGTCTCGCTTGCCATCCTTTAGGATTTTTTTCAATGTATATTCGTAGTCAAAATACCATAGCTTTAGGAAGGATGACTCTATAGCTTCGGAGAGTTTCTCGTCGATGTACGTGTCGATATCATTTAGGTCGGGATGTCCACGGATATAGGTAATTTTAGATGCTGCCGAAGAGGTATTGATCACCTCGAGTTTATCAAACTGAAGACGTGGTAAACTATTTTGTAACTTTTGCTTGATTTGCGTGCCAGTTTGAAACGGGTCGTAGAATATTTCACGAACTCTGTTGGCAAGCCGGACATCATCTTTAATTTGTTGTAAAGTAGGCGAGTCGTCCTTTAAAGCGAAGTTCTGAAGCCATATACTATCCAGGGTGGTGTCCATGGCGAAAGTGCAAACGCAAATGTGGTCTATGTCGCAGATACCGGTAACGAGCAATTTGTAAACCGAGGTTACCACGTAGCATTCTGCGTCGCAGCCTAAGTTTGAGAAAAGTAAGCAGCCGAGAGAGATTCGGTCAACACCTATAGTGAAATGAGTGTGTTCTGTTATGGAACAATGCTGTATTATAGGTTAGTGGGGGAGGTATTTACCTGGGTTGCTGAACGATTTCCTCCAACTGTACGGCTTAGGCAAGTCATCTGCAAGAAATTCGTCGTATTACACAGCACTTGCTGAAAATGGTTGGAAGCATGTACGTATCTATTTATTAGCTGTGAAAAGATTGCTTACGCTCGATGTCGTTGTTCTCACTTGAAGTGGGAGGTATTGGTGAAACTACTACTCTGCTTAGCAAAGTGACCGTTACTAGCGCAATGGTTTTGGTCATCTGCATTACGGATAAATGTAAATTCAATTCTTCCTCATCCAACTGTTCGAGAGGTTTGGAAATTCAAAAACGATGTTGCGACGATGTTCCAATTCGTGCTAAACTGGCGAAAAGCGTGGTATAACTAGCGCCAAATCTGGCTCTGTTCTTGTATACGTTATTCATACAAGCATGGTACACTTTTGCCGAGGTAGGTGCGTATTATGCTGTTTGATTGGCGGCTTTGTCGTCATATCGTTAACTCTAATTGCAGCGCAGCAATTAGAGACATATCTCTTTCGTGGTTAAGCTGTCTGTCGTGGTTGGTTAGTAATTTATTGAAAATTAGGAAAAATATTTCTAACAAATTGTCCTTGAATGAGGTTGAAGAGATACCTGGTACATGTTTCAAAAAAATTGCAGTTTCATATTTTTTGAGTTCTTTTGTTTATTTTTACTTTCCAAGAAACCGCATTTTTTTAGATGAACCCAAAACAGATCAAACGAGCATATAAAACTGAACCTGTGATGTAATTCAGTTGGTAACCTGTAACCGTTAATTTTTGATGAATTTTTAAGAATTGATTTTTTGCCAAATGTTTAGGTGAAAGGGAGGTAAATTTTATCGAACAGAGCTAGAGGGCCGAAATTTGATGTGCACCCTATTTTCTACCGACCATATGAATTGAAATTCGTAAAAAAAAAAATGAATAAAAATTGCAAACGAAAAATGTAATTTGAAAAAAATTAAAGGCGAATTCATTTCTAATTGGAAAAACTAGAGGAAAATTGATTATTACTTATTAGAGAATAATTCAATTTTTTCGATTTTTAAAAAAAATTTGTGTGCGCTGCAAATTTTGTTGGAGTTGATTTTTTTTTCAATTCCATTCGTTTTCACGGACACGTCGATGATCGAAACTTAGGTACAAAATTGTTGGATATCGCAGATTTATCAGACAGTACCTAAAGTAAATTAAGTAGGTAGGTAAAACAAAGCAATATCCGCGAAAAAGATCCTCATTTTTGATGATATTGTAGCAGAGCATATTCAAAGACATTAAATTACTCTCTCAATTTGGAATCAGTAAAAATCACTGGGAAAAAGTCAGAATTGCAGTACAGAGGAATCAGTGAAAAAAATCACTGAAATTTCGATGAATTTTCACTGATTTTTCAGCGAATTTTTCTGATGTTTTGGGAAATGTTGAAAAAATGATTGGAAAATCAATGAAAGGTCATAGGGAGAGAACCATGGTGAATCTGCCCCGGAGGGATCCGAGGCTGATATTTAGGTGGTAGATGGGTACTACCAAGAAACATGCATGACCAAAGTT
>FIZT01019245.1:0-12401 GCA_900065295.1 Paracoccus marginatus | reverse complement strand
AAAAAAAAAAAAAAAAAAAAAAAAAAAAAAAAAAAAAAAAAAAAAAAAAAAAGTAAATAAATAAATAAGTAAATAAAAAATGAATCAATAAATAAGTGAATAAGCAAATGCGTAAATACGATGAAATAGAATAAAATAAATAAATAGATAAATATCACATTCAATACATTCAGTAGCAGTAGCGGGGAGGAGGGACTCTGAGGAGCCGACACAAGGCACTATGTAGACAGAAACCCACTAGAAATTGACCGAGCAGAAACCAAAATAACAAAGAAAATTACCCCCATCTCAGGCAACGTAGTAGACACTATATAACCACAAGTAAATAGATAAGGAGGCAGCTAAAAAGGCACAAAGAGTCACCCACAAGCACACACTAACAAAGACACCATGGTAAAGCAGAGCCCTAAGACCCGACCTAAACCTCCGCCTAGGAGCAACCCTAAGCCGCGCCGGCAACTGCTGGAAGAATCTAGCAGACGCGAAACCAAACTGAATCCGAGAATGGTACTTTTTCCAATTTTCAGAACTATACCTTCCAGCACCCCAGTACTTGAAAGCACAGCCCAACTCCAACAGGTAAAGATCATCCAGGCCCAGAAGGCCAAGGTGAGCAAAGGCCACTACCGATGAGACGAATCCCATACCAGCGACAACCCGAGCGGCCCTCTTGTGGAGAACTCTGACAGGGCTGACAAAGTACCTAGCACAGCCACCCCAGATAGGGAGGCCATATCTCAGAGTGGACTCGAAAACAGCGACATAGACACGCCTTAAGTGAATGCCACGAACAAACTTAGCCAGGTAAAAGAGAAGGTAGACCAGTTTCCGAAGCTTGGCCTGCACATAGGCGCTCTGAGGGCCCCAGGCTAGCCTGTCATCAATAACGATACCCAAATACAGATACTCTCTAACTGTTTCGAGACAAGGACAATTGCAACCACCAACACAGCTCCCACAGTAATGGACAACAACATCAAAAGTCCAGTCATACACCATCTTATAGGTAAAGAACATAGCCTTGGACTTGGCCACATTAAGAGAAAGAGAGTGACACTTCATCCAACCCGCCACAAGGGCGAGGTCAGATTCAATGCCACTCTTGAGCACATTAGGATCCCTAGAGCAATGAACAAGAGCTAAGTCATCTGCAAAAGAGTATACCGTACCACAAAACTTCTGCCTTAAAAGATCGTTAATATACACCAGGAACAACACGGGCCCCAAAACACTGCCCTGAGGAACTCCGGTGTTCACACTCAACCATGGCCCCAAGGAGTCACCAATTTTAACAGCCTGGGTCCTATCGCGCAGGTAAGACACAAACCATGACAGAACGAATCCCCGAATGCCCAAATTTTCAAGCTTTCTAACCAATATCACATGACTAACCGAATCAAAGGCCTTTTTTACGTCCAAAAAAACAGCAACAGCCCGCCGCCCAACATCCAAAGACCCTGCAATTTCAGCCACCAGGTCAGCAACTGCCATCACGGTAGACTTCTTAGCCATAAAACCATACTGCCTACTCGAAAAGACACCAAATTCACCAAAGAACCTCATCAATCTAGCCTTAACAACAATTTCAAACAATTTAGCGATCGAGGAGAGCAATGAGATCGGCCGATAGTTCTCAACACAAGACCTAGAACCCTTTTTAAAGACTGGGACTACAATTGCTTTTTTTAGGCAACTGGGAAAAACTCCAGAATAGATCGAACTGTTCATCAAGGCAGCCAGAGGTTCTGCAAGAATGTCTAAATTACCCTTTAGGATTCCAGAAGCAATACCATCAACACCACAAGAGTGGGTATTAGACAGTTTACCAGCCTTATTCATAATTTCAGAAGGTGTAATGTCAGTAAACCCAAAAGAACCAGAGAGAACCTGCTCCGAGTGACCACCCCCATCATCAACATTCGCATCAGCACCAGCCATACAGGCCCCAAAAAACCCAGCAAACTCACCAGCCACGAGAGCAGCGCCTGCAGGACTGTCGGTAGCAGTAGCCACTCCATTTACATCAACACGATCAATACCCGTGACTCCCCTGCCCGACAACCTATTAAGTAAGCCCCAATAAGCTCTGGGACTCTCACAGCGGTCCAACATGGCCTCATAGTGTGCCAGTTTATCCCTTTTGGACAACTGGGAGACCAGCCTAGACGTCAACTTGTATTCGGTCTTAATGTCCGCGTTATCTGGGTATCTACAAGCCAGCACGTATAATTCCTTTTTTCTCTTAGCAGCCCTAACTAGTTGATCCGAAGCCCAAGGGTTGCGGCGCCGCTTTCGAGCACAGGCTCTCCTAACGATAGTAGCACTGTCAATCGCACGACGAATAGTCTCTGTAAAATCTTGAAAACCAACACAAGGGTCGCTATAGTTTGCAAAAACACTCCAGTCGAACCTGGCCAATTCCAACCTCAGTCTCCGCCTATCCAAGAATGAGAATGAACCCCCACACTGTTTCCCAGAGACTAGGCCATCCACAACAACAGAGACTCCGCACGCCAAATGGTCAGAGAAGTCCACCTGAATCAACTTGTAGTCCACCCTCAAATTTTCACCAGCAGGCAAATGGAGCCCTTTAACATTCAAGTGATCGAGACAAGTGGCCACCCCCCGACCCAATCTGGTAGGCTCACCTATCAAGGAAGTGAATGCATTGATAGCCAGTAAGTTCAAATAGTCAGCTGACCTGTACGATCTACCTCCATCAGTGATATCGATATTAAAGTCCCCAACAATGACCACTCTATTCGGCAGAGTACGAAGAAAAAGACCAAACTCGTGCAAGAAGGACCTCATAGAACCAGTACAGAATTTATAAACCACCACCACAGTCACGGCACCCCCAGCATACCCAGAGGCCAAGTCGCATCTCAAGGCATTGAAAGTCGAACCACCCACTCGCGAAACAGAAGAATCAAGCGCCGAGTTGACGTAAAAAACTACCCCTCCTGATCTACCAACAGCTCGAGTCTCGATAAATGAATTATAGCCTTCCAAGGTGTACCTAGGCAATTCGTCTTCCCCTATCCATGTCTCGGAAAGCGCGATAATGTCGGGGGTATACCCAAGGGTGTCTAAAAATCGAGTAACATCGTCATAGTGTGCCCTGAGAGAACTGACATTAGAATGAACTATCTTTAAATTATTAGAATTCAGGTTAATCATAGTAAGGTATACAATAAAAAAAAAGATGGAACATCGTAATTTCTAGCATAGTACAATAGTGTAACATTAGAATCAAACACAGAATACATAATACAAAAAAAAATATAGAACACATTACAGCCAAATAGTACCACATGCCAGCTAAAAGTAACCCTAAATCGAGCCACCCGAAGAACTACCATCTACAGCCGAACTAGTCCCCCTTAAAACCTCCCTAACCCGCTCAACCGAAGTAAACTCAACAAGACTATCACTAGAATTAACTTTTTTATAAAAAATTTTACCATATCTTTCACTAATAACATAGCCAAGAGGTCGCAGGTTCTTGGCTTCACGCAAAATCGCACGAGCAAGGGACGTATGATCATCGTTAACAAAAATTTTTACTCCACTTGAGCCACCGAAAGCAGACGCATTGAGTTTCTTTTTCTTGGCAGCCATAAAAATATCATCACGGAGATGCCGATTAACAAATTTAATTATCATAGATTTATTCACCGATCGAGACGGCAATCTGTGGCAGGCATCAATATCAGCTTTTGCCACATCAATTCCAACTAGGCAGCAAAATCGAAGAGACACGTCAATTGCCACCTCCGCATTCGATACTGGAATTCCACTGACAATGAGATTGTTACGACGACTGCGCCTCTCAGCATCTTCCAACTTCGCACGAATATTGCTATCAATATGAACAGCCGACGACGAGGATCTGATATCTTCAAGTTTTTTTATTCTGCATTCAAGAGCATTATTTTTATCTTTCAGTTGAAGTACGTCAGCGTCGCATTTATCAATTTTCGCCTTCAAATTGAGCACTTCAGTATGTACCGAATCCACTTTGGCCTTGATGTCAGCCACAGGAACAATACCATCCTCCACCATAGCAAGCCTGTTTTGAATCGGTGTCATATATCTGTCAAGCAGTTTATCCATGCTAGCAACGGTCAACGAACCACCTATATCCACGTCAACTACGTTGTCAGTGTCAGAGAGACTGCTACGCCGGCTCCCAACTGAGTTGCGTCTCCGTTTAGTACCCGGTGCACCCATAGGGGGGGTTCTGCAAGGAACACATCGCCAAGTAGCTCTCTGCTCTTTCGGTTTACATTTCCAAGAATCATCAGCCATACCACCATTACAGCATGGATGGCTGCAGCCACCACACAGCGAGCATACGCATATCACTTTACCAAGATCTTTTTCACAAATTGCACATTTGCTGCTCATGTCGCCAACGATGCCGAATACTATTGAGGTAGGCAACAATTCCTGCACCAAATCTGCTAGCGTACCAGGCGGCGTAAACGAAAACAACTGCAGCAGGAAACAGAGCCGAAACGATACCAAAACATCAAAATAATATCCGGTACAGCACCCGCTCCGAAGACCAGCGGACAAAACAAGTACTACTCAGCGTCGTCGATATGCAGGCTCAATCAGCTATCCGGGAGCGCGATGACTTGCAATGAAGAACAGAATTTTCACTTTAACAGCCGAAAAAAAACATTAAAAGAAGCAAATACAGTGTAATGTACTACCGTAGACCGAAAAAGAATCGACAAAATATCTGAACCCGAGGAAACCGATAAGTATAGCGAAATATCCGGCACTAACAAACTACACCTGCATATACAGCTGATAACAGCTGGTATGGCACTCGGTTGGCAAAAAAAACGATATATAATACATACAATCACTGCATCAAAAAAACCGAAGCAACGGCCGAATTCGCGATCACAAACCACATCATAATTCCAACATATGAGCATAAATACGAAACAATATAGGAGAAATTAACGTTTAACTACGGAGGTGACTTATCGCTGATAATAATAATAATAATAATAACAAACGAATGATTTTTTTGTTTATGTTTTTTTCATAGTAAAAAAATTTTTCCCCCTGTTTTTTTGTTCTATCAATATCAGTATTTCAAGTTCGTCTTCTGTTCTGAGTAATTTTAGTACCATAGTTTCTTTTTTCAGTTTTTTCGCAGCGTCATGCAGAGAAAATCGGGGTCCGGAGGGAAAAAATGTGCGAGCAAAAAATAAAGCTCTCCATTCTCCTCATTAATTTATTAGGCATAATAATATGTATGTAAATTTTTTCAATATTTTCAAGTTTTCAGAGCTCTTTTTTTCAAAATTTTGTCCTTTTGGCCCTTTGCGGCAGGGGTGATGACTGAATTTTTTATTTTTTGTTAATGGTTCCAGTTATGGTTTTTGTTAAAACGTATTTGCGTTATGGTTCTTTTTGGATCATCAAATTTATAATAACTGGTTTTTGGTTTTGGTTATTGGTTATTGGTTTTTTCGTCATTTTCACCGTAATCTTGAATTTTTTTTTTTTGCTTTTCTTAAAGATTCATCAATTTAAGGCGATTATATTCTTGAAAAAATGTAAAATTTTTAATTATTTCGAAATTCAGAAACCGGGTGCCCAATTTGATTCTGGCCCTCCTTAGTGATTTTTGACAAAAAATCATAGGTTGACTCATTACCCACTACATGATACAGCCAGGAAGCACGGTTTGGCAACGCTGCGGTAGTAGTCCTAAAATTATCATTGCGTTATATGGCGCGCAGTGCGCACCTATTCTTCTTCGTTACTCAAAATTTTGAGCAAGCACATAGGTGTTTGAGGCATGAAAAATGATGTACTTTTCATGCGCTACAACCTCGTTTTTTTTCATAGTTCTATCGCCAACCATTCAGAAATTATGAAAGCTCAAAGTTCAAAAAATGAGGAGGGTCAAATTTTATTTGAACTTTTGCAACTTTTGATTGGTTTGAGCAAGAGCTTTGGGGGAAAAACGAGGCTGTAGCCCATGAAAAGTAGATCATTTTTCATGCCTCAAACACCCATGTGCTCACTCAAAATTTTGAGCTATTTCAATTTAAAATTTGACCCTCCTCATTTTTTGAACTTCGAGCTTTTATAATTTCTCAATGGTTGGAGATAGAAGTTTGAAAAAAAACGAGGTTGTAGCGCATAACAAGCACATTATTTTTCATGTCTCAAACACCTACATATGTGCTCGCTCAAAATCTGTATCAATGTATCATGTAGTGGGTAATGGTTGACTGGTGAACAATGTGAACAATGTAAACAGACAGATGGTGAAAATGTTGCCAGGCTGCGATTTGTTCGTCGAAAATACCACTAAGCAGTATTGTTGGACCGAAATGATTTCATTCCGGTCCATGTTTCCACATTCTAAAAACTAAAACAAAACGGACCAGTTTCGTTCCAATTGTGGAACAAAAACAACAGAGAGCTAATGTTCCGGACCTGTTCCGGACCAGATCGAAAGATTTTGGTTCGGTTTTGGACCAATTCCAGTTTCGATCCAAACCAAAAATTGTTTCCAAATTGAGTATGACACAAAATTTGAAGTCGAAAAAAGCACACCAGTAAAGTGGACCGTCATTTTTTTCAGTTCCCATAAATTGAACCGAAAAAATAACGGTTCGGTTTCGGACCAAAGACGAATGTACTTTTATGCACCCTAATATGTACTTTTTTGAGTTTTTTTCAACTTTTAATTGATGATTGAAGTCAAATGTCAGAAGATGATGATTGGTCCGAAATCGGTCCATTATTTTTTTGGTTCGGTTTCAGTTCAGTTCCGGTTCAGGCTATTTCAAATTGTTTCGGTTCGGTTTTGGTCCTTGGTACATTATTGTTAATCGTTCCGGACCAGAAATTGGCAGTTTTTAGCGGTTTCGGTTTCGGTTTCGGCCCCGGCCCATGTTCCGGTCCATTTCGGTCCAACAACACTGCCACTAAGGAATCCATGGATCAATAGGACACCCTGTAGAATAGTGAATTTAAAAATTTTGAAATTAACCAATAATGGAAGCGAATTTTTATTGGTTTTTGGTTACTGATCCGAAAACAAGTTTTGAAGAGTTATGGTTCAATTATGGTTCCTCTTCAAACAATTTATATTTGGTTATTGGTTTTTGGTTACAAAATTTTCGTAAAATAGCTGGTTAATTATCTATTGGTAATTGGTTAAAGTTATTGGTTGCAGTTATCACCCCTGCTTTGCGGACCCTCAAAAAAATCGCGCGCCCGGGAGGAAACCCCCTTTCCCCATCCCTCTGCGCAGGCCTGTTTTTTCGGCTACCTCATCAGTAGATAATTAATCTGTCTATGTCATGTTGAACGAATGGTCAATCAATAAGGTAAACGGTTCACCCTTTGGTGTTGGGGAGGGGGAGAACCATAGGATTAAACTGAAAAAATTTCCATCCTGCAGAAATACCACAAGTACGACTTATCAAAGTGATGAAAGAAATGACTTTGGCTGATCAATTCTTTTGAAAATGAAAAATTTATCTATAGGTTTCTTTTCTTCATTATGATCAGAACATTTTGGTGTGAAACCGCCTTTTTTGAAGCATTTGTTTGGTAATTTTCATTGTTTAGCTTCAATTTGTGAACAATTCAATTCTATTAACCGAAGTCAAATTCATTTTTCACTACAATAAGCGATAAAACTTGCATGTAAGAAGATGCAAACGTTCCGTTCCAACCATTTCAATTCCATTAACCAAATTATTCTATTAACCGTAATTACAATGAGCGGAACCTGCTATTTGTGTAAAATAAAATTTTTACTCACCATAATATACGTCGTCCAGTTGAGTATAATTTTTTGAATTCTCATTCACTCTCCAACTATAAATTAATATTACCAATATGGACACATTCTGAAAAAAAGAAAAAAAAACCAATGTGTTTTAACTCTTTCCATCAAACTTGCAAAAAAAATCGCAAGTTAAAAATCTTCCAAAAAAAAGTAAACAGTGATAACTACTCGTGTATAACAAGGTTTTCACACTGGAGGAATTTAGTTTATACTTATTTATAAATAACATACCTAGGTAGGTATCTACAGTTGAAATTGGGTAAAAATCATCTTCATGCAATAATTTTACGCTTGGCTAATTTCAATATTGCGATGACTATATGTGGTACCTACCGTTCGCGATTAACCAGAAATAATTTTTCAGGTCATCTGAAACCGTTTGATAGATAACATCAGCAACAAGTGGTTCAAATTCAATTAAAACCTCCAATTTAGTCATCGCATGTTCGTCTCCTTTTTGAAGTAAATTTTCACTTTTTGCCAAATTATACAATTGTATCGGTAAGTAAGGTAAATTCAACCCGTACCTAGGATAGGATAGGTCGATAACTTTCAAATGCCCAAGGAAATAGGTAGGTACTTACTTAGTTAGAAGCATAATTACGTTTCGGTCCTTTATCGCGGTTTTTGGCGAATGTACAACGTAATTTTATTTTTACGTTTTCGCGAATGAACCATAATATTTACAAAATGTTTTTGTTCTCACGAATTTAGCAAATTTGGAACGTTTCATAAAATCAAAAGTTTTCACAAGTATCGTTAAATAGGTATGATTTTTTGAGACGAACATTATCTTTACAAATTAGTTGTGAAAAAAGATCGGTCAACGCAAGAGATTTTGAAAAGTTACCTTATTAAACAAACGTTCCTAATTCTGAGCTAATTGTATCGGTGAAAATGGCCAGACACTTCCATCGTCATCTGTTTACACAATCGAAAAAGAAAAAACTTTCAACAAAACATACACATCACAGAGCTTTTTCATAAATTAAGAAAGTCCAAAAATTTCAGTCGAGAGGGGTATTGAGCAACAGCACCAATTAGCAAAACTTTTTGCTTCATTCAACGTGAAAATGTTAATACAATTTTTTAAAGGAACGCATTAACGGTAATGCTATTAGCATAATTTTCGGTTTAATTATAAAATCTTGTTAAGTAAGTATTTGTAAGCGAGATGAATTTTTTAAGAATACTAGCGTCAAGTTTCATCAAATTATTTTAATGAAATGAATACCTACTAAGTATACTAGAGACCAGAAGTTTCTATGTTAGTTTTTGGCACAAATGTACCTACTAATGTTTAAAAAGAGAACACACTTGTAAGCATAAGAAACGTCGCCGGTTTTTTTTTGTTGGGATCTGGGAAAATTCCCATAAATCGTTCTATTCGTTCAATTTACAAAATTGGTACCTAATCTTGAATGCACATTGGTTTTTTTTCAAACCGAAAATTTTCTTTAGCAAGGAGAAAAAACTCGCATCGAAACTAATTATCGCAACGTTTTGTTCATTTTGAAATGCAAATCTGCTTTTTCCCAGCAATAACCTTCCGATTTCTTATTAAATATGTAAATCAAGTTAAATTCATTCTGTTATTTTGCAACGTTCGTCGTTCACAGAAAAAACGATTAAAGCATTTCGAATTTGCCTTTAAATCATTTATAGTTTATACAGAAAGTTTTTCTAAAACAAAAATATCTACTCGAAAGCTCTGGTTTTTTAACGTGGTTACTCATCGTTGAATGATAAATGATTGGTGGTGCTTTTCAAATTACAAAACTTCGCGTCACTTTATTAAAATGGCTATTTTTTTTTAAAACTCGAACACAAAACATCCAAACGTAATTTTTTGCTTTTTATTAAACGCTATACCTAAATTGAAAGTGTTTGGAGGTCCTTTTTTTTTTACACAAATGGGATCATATTTTCCTCCATACGATGCTTCTCTGCTTTAAACAATGCATAGAAAAATGACGAGCGAGGTGGATTTTTTTTTGCTTTCAATGAGAAATTCATAAATAAAAATTACTTTTATACGAATTAATTAGGTAGGTAGTTTCGTACTATATTCATCTATACCTATTTGAATACTTATTTAAAATAAAATCGTAGGCACCTAAAAAAAATAAATTGAATACGTAACGCAAATTGCACGTTTCGTTTAGTCAACTTTAACAAAGGAAAAGCTCGGCACTTTAAATCTTTTTTTCCCTCTGTTGGGTATCAATAGTTGCGATGCCACACACAAAGTTCCCTTCGAAACGATTTTCGTAGGGAAAACGCAAATATTATACCTACAAAACCTCAACGATTACACCGAAGGTTGAGTCATATATAATGGCGTTAAAATATTAAAATACTTTTCATCGTAGGTAACACAATAAAAGACATCATCCGTGTAAAAATGATAGGCCTCTATTCCCTCCACCATTGTTTACCCTTTTGTCATCCGAAACTCAGTGATGCGTAAAACATTGCTTTGGTTCACTTCACGAGATACTTCGAAAAAAATAAAACTTTTTCGAAAACGAGCAGGAAATTACCGGGGCTTTTCTACATTTCAGGAAATTACACGAAAGATTTTTTGAAAAAAAAAGAAGAAAAAAAGGGTAAAAGTGGAAAAATAGATATAAAAAAAGGATAATGTGACTTTTGCTTAATGATCTCGGAAACACGACGTTCTCACTAATTTGAAAATACCTACGATAAGTGATTTATTTTTGACTTTCTTTCACCTGATTGTATTGGAAGTTGAATTATTTTTTATTCATATTAAATAAATGAAAGAATTTCCTCAATAAGAGGCAGAAAATTGCCGGAAGGGCCGATAAAAAGTGATAGCTGTAATTCGAATAAGGAAAATCTGCGCAGACTGTTTCGTATAAATTAGAAATATCACTGTCAGTTTATTTCTTTTCGGCAATATTTTCACTTTTGGGAAGGTAACTGAAAATTCGCGACTAACGTCTGGCATGAGTTTATTAATTATGAGCCTTTAAGCTCGTTCCCTACCGTTTACTCGTTTAATTTTGAATTAGGTAAACTTTGTCTCGATTTCGACAAAGAGAATGTTTTTAAATCATGAATTATTTTTCAAGAATGTATAAACTTTATTTTAAAAATGATATCTACCTCGACTTCGCTAGTGCCTATGCCTATTTGTTTGGAAATTAGATTTTGGATTTTCCCCCTGGCCCCACCTGTAGGGTGTAGAAAAACCTCTTTCCCCGGAAAGGTATTTAACAATTTAACGTTTGCGGATAATCTGAAACGAAATGCGTTCATCGTCGATGCTGCGCGAGAGAGAAATCCCTCGAGATATTTAACACAATATTTTAAAGGTTCCCTATCAGCGAAAAAGAAAAACAAATTGCGTATCTTAAGCTGAAGAAATCGTTTTTCTCCGACTGCTATAGTGTAACCCCAACGTATATACGAGATAAAACCGTTATATATGAATTTTTTACGCAATCTTTTTGTAACTCGAGCGACGACGTTACCACGCGCAACGAAATTAAAAAAGAAAACACAAATATTCTTGCAAATATCTCTCAACCTACGTGTTTTCTCAAATAATCTACGAAAATTTTCGACTCGAAACTGCAAAACAATTCCAATACCGCGCAACCTAACTGTTTCCGTGTTATTTCGAAGAAATACAAAAAAAGTAAACTTGGAGACGAGTAAACAGCTAGCACCGCTCGCAGAAATGTTTTAATAAAATTTCTTCTTCAATTTACCTTCCCGAGTACTTTTATCTTTTTGAAATATCAAATGTCACAACGATCAGTCAACAGAACTACGGAGTTGTGTTCAAAATTACAAAATATTTCGAAATTTTATGCCATTTGTTTTGAAAAACATCGTACGACTAGAGTGTAGGTCGCAGGTAAACGCCGAATACCATTTCTCTTTCATCCCTCAAGTTCGCATAGAATTTCGTCAACTACCTTTTCCACTATGGTAGGTAGGTACCATTCGACTAATGAAAAAAGGCTGATATGGGTTTTTCATCTTGCTTAAAAAACGACCTTCATCGAGTTAAAAATTCAATATACCTACCATAAAATTGCTGCCTACCCACGTAATTGGTAAGTCAAATAATGAGAACGATCGGTGCCATTTTTGTACGACCCAATGGTACAGGAATTCAAGTAGGTAAATCAAAATTTACAATCGAACTTAATACTTGATTGAACTTTTTTTCGAGGGAGTTGGTATTGATAAAAACTGAAAAATGAACGAGTAACGATAGTGAAAAGAAATATCCTATCCTATGTGATTATGCTAGCTATACAGGGTGTCCGGTGAGTGGTCTGCCAAACTGAAAATTTGGATTTAACCAGGTACCACTAAAAAAAAACTTTCAGTGAAGTGGTTGCCTATGTTGAAAATTTAAGGGGCAAATGCCACTTTCTAAAAAATTGAATCAAAAAAAATTTTGAAGTATGGGGATGAGTAGTAAATTAAATACTGAGCAAACTTTGTCATATTCAATTTTTGCCAAACTTCAAAATTGAAGGGGCTATCACCGCATGTTGATTTAAAAAATTACTAAAAA
>FIZT01019244.1:0-14764 GCA_900065295.1 Paracoccus marginatus | reverse complement strand
TCCCACAAAAATTTTGAGCCCCATAGGTGCAAGGAGAGGGGAGCAGGAGGTCTCCAAAATGCACCTCCTCATGAAAAAACGATATTTCTCGTGTTTTTTAGCCAGTCGAAATGGTGTGAAAAGCTCTGTTTAGCACTTGAAAAATTCAATTTGAGTTCCTGCATCTTCCTAGACTATCGCCATCTTTCTCAGATCAAAACTTCGGGGGCTACCAGGGGGTTGAAAAGTTGCAGATCGCATAATTCTACCTTTATGTCGTTTGAACTCGTAATTTTATAAGATTTTTGTTGAGAAAAACTACGTATTTCTCACAATTTTTTATGTCCCCTAATTTAAAAAAAAAAATTTACAAGCATTTCCATGTTTTTATTGCTTCAAATTTCTAATTTTTTTTTTTTTTGACTTCGAGTTATTTTCTTCTACTTTTGTTAGGAAACATTTTTTCTCGCAATTTTTTTGTAATTTTTCATAAGCATTTTCAATTTTCTAAATTTCTTCAAATTTTTACATTTTTTTTTTGACTTGAAGTAATTTTTCGAACTTTTTTCATGTTTTTCACTCAAATAACTAACAGTTCTCAATTTTTCGAATTTTCAATAATTTCTCCTCAAATTTTTTAATCTTAACTGAACCTATTTCTTTCATTAAAAAAAAAAAAATTGAATTTCAAACTCGATAGTTTTTTTTTAAAATTTTTATTCTAGTCAAATTGGGGTTTCACTTGTAAGTTGTAATAAATTGGGGGAAAAAATTTTTTTGCGCCGAAATGTTCAATACAAAAACTCTCCCAAAATCGGCGCGGTGCTTCTCCCCCTAGGTCCACATTTGTGCCCCCAATACTGTTTTTTGCACTTTTCTCATTTCCTATCGATTTTTTCGAAAAATTAGCTCGATACAATTTTAAAGGGCGTAAAATTTTACATAAAATTGATTCTATGAAATTTTTTGTACGGCTCCTCCCACCCGAGATACGCCCCTCCACAGTATACAGCATATTGATTAAATTGGTACCCCCAGTTGAGATAGGTTAATTGGCCTATGAGCTACTTTTCAAAACTATCAGATAATTATTAGGGACTCCAAAACAAAAATTTAGGGTGCATTTTCCACCTCCCATCCCACCCCCTCACCCCAACCCCTCGAAACATTGTTTTTTCGTTAGAAATCCTATTTCGGTACCTAATGAACCGAAAATTTCGAAATTTATATGGTATACACGGGGAATGGTGACAAATTTTTGAGATTTTTTCAATTTTTTTTTGCACTGCATTCTAGCCAAAAACTCACTTGAAAACTTTAAAATCACTCTAATTTCAAAATTAGAAGAAATACTTTGGTTCTTTTTGGCACAAATAAGAGCCTATCTCGGTACAATATGTATAATATGGTAATTTGTCAGATTTTTCGCCATCTGGGGATCGTGAAAATGCTCTTTCATTCAGAAAATCTCAAGTTTGGACGAAGGCATGAGGGTGAATATTAGTCAAAAACAAATTCCGATGCCAAACTCGAGAAGTGCAAAAAACAGTGTTGGGGGGCACAAATGTGAACCTAGGGGGAGAAGCACCGCGCCGATTTTGGGAGAGTTTTTGTATGTTGATTAGGACATCTTCCTGAGCATTTTGGCGCAAAAAAATTTTTCCCCCAAATTATTACAAGTTGACCCCTCATATGGGCTAATTTGGCTAGACTATTTATAATTTTCAATAATTTTAAACGACTTTTTGTTTCAAAATTTTCTGTATTTTTTTCAGAACAAAATGTTTCAATTTACTCGTACCTACATTTTGTGATTTTGAAAATATTTTTTCCGAAGTTTTTAGCTGAACAGAAATTTCTAAAAAATTTGCTATTTTTTTTTTTTTTGAAAAACATTTCACGTGACGTAATTTATTTTTCCATTTTTTCCCCCAGTGCATCGCTTTTTTGGTCCAAAAATTATTAATTTGAAAAAAGTCATCCAATCATCGCATCTTTCCATCTCTTTTCTTATTTATCGATCTGATTTTTGCTTAAATTTAAAAAAAAAAATTCAAATTATAATTCAATTTGGGAAAAAAATTTGCAAAGAATGAAGAAGAATGTAGTTATACGTTTGTAAATGACTCATTTAGGTAAAAAAAAAATTAATGAAAGACGCATTAACTGAATTCGAGAATGCTGCGTTGAAAATGTATGAAACTGCCACGTTATTCTTTCATTTACTGAGGTCATTCTTGCCAAATCCGACCAATAAATTAAGCAACCGGATTAATATGTTCAAGTCAAAATTATAATTTAAATTAATTTTTTTCCTTTTCGAACTCTCGTTAGTCGTTACTCATTATTTTTTATTTCGTCGACTTATTCGACTTTGAATCCCAAAGCCAAAAAAAGCAATTCACCCGCGAGCTGCAGTTTTCGTTTGATTTTTCGAAAATTAACACCTTCCCGATTTCCTTCATTCGATCGTATACCACCCGCCGAGCCTATTTCGCATTTATTAAGACTGAAATATCGATCGATCGGTGAACGAACATTTTTCAGTACGTACTTGGTAAAATTATGAATATTCTTTTTATATCTGACGAGCGGATTTTTCTGCACGTGTTTATTGTTGGATTTCCATAATTTATCTCGTATTTCCACTCGTAAAAACAGTTGCTGCAGTCCCGCATCTGTGACTTCTTTCGAATGCGAAACGTCCAACGAAACTAGATTAGGGCAATGGTATCCTATGATTTGTAGAACGCTATCGTTTGCGATATTTTTGAACGTAAGGTGTCTCAGATTGGTCGCCGACAACAACACTGACTGCAGCAGAGAACGGTCTGAAAAGCAGAAAAAATAATTCCAAGTTAGAAAAAATCGTAATACGTAGTTCGGAACTGCGAAAAAAAAGAACAAACAATTTTATTATCGAATAAATTTGAAAATTCGCGCGCAGGTACTATTTAATAATGAAAATGGTGAAAAAATCGCACTTAGGTGCGCTGGTATTTTTATTTTTCCACGTATTTTGCGTTTACCTGCCTACGTCGACTCGGAGTAATATAATTAGCACCTTTGATACGACCACGACGAGTTGGTGGTATCAAAATATGCGTTGTTTTTAAATTCATAATTGTATCGTGTAGGAGTGTTTTGTCTGCGGTAATTTTTAGCGGGTACATTTTCGGTAATAGTAATTAATTCGAGGATGACCTCGATTAAGGTAGAATATTCATATAGGTATAAGGTACGTACGATCCGGACTTACCTAATCTGAGCAGCGTTGATCTGGCCAACTCCAGCGACTCTAATCCTTTACCCTCGTTGGCTAGAAACTTGAGCAATGCGGTTTGATGGCTGCATCCGTAATAGCAGCACAACTCGATGCGTATTTTTTTGATATCTTTGGCCAGCAGCAAGACCAGCAAGTACAGGGGGGCGGCGCCGGTGGTGGCTGCGGCGTTATCGGAAGATTGCAGCGTTAACAACGACGTGGTCTGTTCCAGTAGTTGAGCCCTGATGGAGGCTGGCACCGTCGACTGCCATATCGGCCTCAACGTGTTCTTGGTTAAATTGAGTACATGAGCGACGCAGGTTTCTTGCGCCAACGTATGCAATACTCGACAGATATTTGCCAAATTTTGGGCAACTTTGCTGTGCGCTAATGATAGCAGCGTAGGCGGCTGTAATCGCGGAGCCATCGTGGATTATCGGAACATACCTGCCGAACAACAGAAAAAAAAGTCGCCAGTTAGTCAAATGCAAAACATTACCTATGGTGTATAAATATTTGTACGAATGGTGGCGTTCTTGATCGCGTCGTCGATTGTTTGTTGTACTGTTTCAAGAAGTCGCGTCATATGACCGGAATTTTTCTAGCTAATATGTTTGTAAATAGGCGTTCATTGTGAAGGGTTTAGCCCGCCATGCCGTTCGTGTACTAATTCTAAAGTAATAGCAGCGCCATGGAGAACCTTGATTATGATTCGTGTCGTATAGTCAGCTACGAAACGCTCTGTATACGAAATATTATACCTATATCTTCGATATATCACTATGCCACCTCGTTCGCGTTGATTGACCGAGTCTCCATCGGCATAATTTTTTTATACAAATAATGCATCGATGACGAAATTAACCTAGCAGGCGTTAGTACTCGTCCGGAGAGAGCGACTCGTACCTCTTACGCTCGCAAACTTGTCAAAAAGATGATATCTGCACTCGAACTCGAACCGCGCGAACAATAAACCAACCGTTTGAAACGCTATCCTCGAGTATTATTGTTGGTACTTTGTACAGTCACGCTGAGTCGACATAATCGCGTCGTCTAATTTGTTAATCGTGTTGCGACGTTAATGAGCAAAGATATCCTACGACGTGGATGCAAGATTGGAAGTATCTCTCTAGCAAACGATGAACCCAGCAGTACCACTTTCACTATTCCACGAGCGTATGCTCAAATTCGCGTTTTTGAAATTTTTCTAAAACTCCTATTCAAAGGTGAAACGTCTTGGAAGTGGCAAATAAATGATATAGAATTATTTTCATTATCATCTGTTTGTTTTTCAGATTAGCAGTTGGTCGAATAATCGATAGATCGTCCGATTCTTTCGTGATGAAGTTATGACGACGTTGGGTAATCGATTAGATCATTGTTTGAATTTAACCTCACGTAATCGAACGTGTACTCGGTTTAGGGAGGTGATAATTAAGCTTCGGGTTTGTTTTTGGTATAGAATGAACGAATTCGTATGTGTTGGCTAATCGAAGAATCGTTTCGAGAATTAAAATAATGCTGATTAGTTCTGTATGCGTTTTGTGTCGAGGTTAGAATGCTCTTTTTGGATAATTCATGCGTGTTTTATACCTAAGTATAATCGAGCCGTCTGGCTTTTGTTTTGTAATATTTTTCTAACAGATCGAGAAAGTCTAGAATTCATTTTCAGCTCAAGAAGGTAGAAAAATGGACGAAAATCTTGCCAAAAACCTTCAAAAGTCGAGATTTTTCGCAGTTTTTGTGGAAAAAAGTTGATAATGATTGGAGCTGAGGGAGGGACGATTGCCGAGTTTTTGTTCTGCGAAAAAGAAGTAAAATGGGAGAGGGGGTGAAAAAATGAGTTCAGGTGAAATTTTCAATTCCCTGCTGTCTCAATGAAAATCGCAGAAAAATAATTCAAAACAGGACCACAGGCGAATCAGTGAAATCACTGAAATTTCGGTGAATTTTCAACAATTTTTCGTAGCACTGGCTGAAAAATCAGTGAAATTGACCGAAATATCACTGATTTTACCACTTCTTTACCTGTGGTACAATTTTGAGTTTTTTTCGCTGATTCTATTTGGAAGAGTAAGTACTCTCTCAATCTGGGATCAGTGAGAACCACTGAAAAAAGTCAGAATTGCTGCACTGGGGAATCAGTGAAAAAAAATCAGTGAAATTTCGGTGAATTTTCACTGATTTCCCAGTTATTTTTATAACATTTACTGAAAAATGAGTGAAATCCCCTGAAAAATCAGTGAAAATTCACCGAAATTCCAGTGACTTTTTTCACTGATTCCCCTGTGCTGCAACTCTGACTTTTTTCCAGTGGTTTTCACTGATTCCAGATTGAGAGAGTAAATCTAATATTGGATTGGATACTCTGAAAAAGAAGGTGGTGAAATTCGAAGAATCTGAATTTGCAAATGAAAAATTCATCAATTTTTTTCTAATGAAAATTCTTCATTATTGGAAACCATTATTCAGAATTTTCTTGAAAAAAACTGTCGAAAATACTCTCTCAATTCGGAATTAGTGAAAATCACTGAAATTTTTGGTGAATTTTTACTGATTTTTTAGAAAATTTCATCAAGTTTTCACTCATTTCTGCAACATTTACTAAAAAATCAGTGAAAATTCACCTAAATTTCAGCGATCTTTTCACTGATTCTGACTTTTTCCCCAGCGATTTTCACTGATTTCAATTAAGAGAGTAAAATCTCATCCAAAGATGGGAAAAATTGAAAAGAAAAAAATTGGGAAAAAAATGTGAATAAAATACAGATATCGTGAAATGGTATAATTTTTACTTTTAAAAAAACTCTCAATTAGAATCAATGAAAATTCGCTGAAAAAAGATCAGAATTGCACCCAGGGAAATCTGTGAAAAAATCAGTGAAATTTCGGTAAATTTTCACTGATTTTTTTTTAGTAATTTTTCGTAACATTGATTGAAAAATCAGTGATATTGACTGAAATTTCAATGATTTTTCACTGATTTACATGTGGTGTAATTCTGACTTTTTTCAGCGAAATTTTCACGAATTCTAAATGAGAGAGAAAGAAACCTTGAAAAAAGACATTTTTCTTTTTAAATTTTGGAAACAGAGTTTGAAAAAAAAAATGCTAAAAATAGTTAACTTGCAGGAACAATTGGGCAGAAGAGAGGGAGGGGGTAAGAAGAAAATTCAAACAGAAAGAATTGAAGAAAATGTAAAAAAAAACATAAGAAAATTTTCAGAGAAAAAATTGTACAAATTCAAGCAAACGAAAATGAGGGAAATGTATTTAAAAAATATGCAAGAACAGTTCAAAAAAAAAAAAAAAAAATTCAAGGTGAAATTTTGGGCCAGAAAGGTTGAGAAAAAGCTCTAAATTTTAAGAAAATAATCGATGAAATTATTTATTTCTTATTTAACCGCCATGTACTGTCTTGCTCTTGCAGCCCATCAATTCGCAGAAATATGCGGTTGTCGAATACTTTTAAAATAAACACCTAATTTTTGCGCTCTTTACGACCGCAGTTCGAGAAAAAAATTTGAAAATTGACGAACAATTTGCTAAACGATTGAAAAAAAATCCATCGCACTTTGACGAATTCTCGGAATTCGACGACGAACATCCTGTTCCTGTGCCAGAACAAATTAACCCTGAGACGCTGCGGAAAAATACCGGCGAACACCATAGCTATAGCTGCGCACGTAAATGATAGATTTCCCAAACAACAAATTTATAAGATACTAAAACCGCAGAAGACGATGGTGTCACAAATGCAAGAAGGAGAACCGGATCACAGCGAGTACGGTTCTGGGGCCGGAAGTGATGCGTACATTAAGGCATGTGTTACAACATTCGACCAATACAACGATCAGGAAGCGTAAAATAGTTACGTAACTAGCACATCGCTATATTTATACTGTTTCATTCGCACTTCGTTCTAAAAAGCTTACGACGAAATGAATTTTTTTTGCGATTTGTACACAATTTACCGAACGACTCGTATTATGCATAATGGTGTATGATCGATGATACAACTTTTACGTTATTTCGTCATATTTCTCAGCTCTTTCGCACTGGACACGCGATGCCAACGTACTCGCAATTAATTTGTGTATGTCTATGTACTTCAAAGTCGTACTCGTATGCATTTCGCTAATTAAAGCCACGAACGAGGCTCCCAGCCTTATAAGAGAAGACGTTTTATTGGACTAGACGAGACGCAACGTAGACGTTGCAGCCAATTCGCAGCAGCAGCGAAACATTTCTGTAGTGAAACTGTGATCGTCTCCGCTGTACACATCGAGTTAATAACACTATCTACCTATATAAATTACCATATAAATGTACGCGTTTTTTATTCCGTATGACGTCGACGAACCGATTACGGTGTTGTTTTTTCTCTCTCTCCCGTATTTATCTTATAGATTATACTATACGGTAACGTGGGGTATACGATTGGAAAATCAGATCAATCATATCTCACCTTATGTCGTCGTATTACAGCTGAGCGGCAGCGTGCATCACGTAATCTCTGGTCGCTTTTGAAGAATTGGCTAATTGAGAAGTTGTTCTTTCTAACTTCCTATTTCACTTTCACATTATTACAGCGATCGAGCTCGCACACCTCTGCGACCAAGCTATGTAAAAAAAAAAGAAGCTGGGTCAATGGGTGCCCCACATCTTCCTTTATGTTCAATTTGGCCTCTTTGCCAGTCGACTCGTCCACCAAATGCGCTCGAACAATGTTGTAAATACGACAAAACTTATTGTTTATAAGCGTGTAAGTAATCTCAGGGTCAGCGTAAATGAAAATCATTGTCGTAGTCGGTCGCATAACCGCGCAATCAATCCCCTTCATTCAGTGTCGCGTAAGGTTGCTCTCTTTGACTGATCCGAGCCGAGTGACAACTTCGTCGTCGCGAAATGTCACGCGCTTGAAAAATCACAGCCATTGGCCATTTGTTAATATTTTCATCAAAATTATATCTCAATTCGCTTCTTTAATCGTATACCTGTTGAAAAAATCTTTATGTAACGTTCGCGTTCATATTTTTAATTTACTTCTTCCAGACGATATATTTTTATTACAACAACGTTGTAATTATACGAGTACCTACTACTTGAACGTAAAACGTATCATTTTTTATAGCCAAAAGCGAAATATGGTTAAAAAAATAATTCGCGAGTGTACGTTGCAGGGTTGTTCCGTTTTCGCGAATCATTCCTACGTCATTTTATGTGTACTTGTCATTGACAGTTTGATCATTTTCACCAGAATTTTCTGCCTGACGAATTGCTCCGAGCGAGCAATTTTTTCTCTTTTTTTGTGGGAGTATCCTGTAATGTCTTTTGATGGCCTTGGAGCTGGTAAAGTTGCGTCAGAATTGGCGAGATAATATTTCACATTTCTAAAGACAAACAGCAATCTCCATTAAACCAACATACGCGAGTAGTATCTCATATTTAAGCTGGGTTGTTGTTATAGTGCGAGGGAAAGGGTCGCAGCTGTCGTAACTTCAAAAATGAATTTTTTACATTTTCAAAAAATTCTATGCTAAATTATGATATTGTTTACTTAGTTTTTTCAATTTTTCAAAAATCAAGATTCAAAATTTTTTGAAGTTGTACTAAAAATGGTATTTTTTCACTTCATATTGTTTCATTTCGAGGTGGGAGATTGATGTGGGGCAGTGTGGGGTGTTTAACCTTCAAGCTAAAATTTGAGTTGAGTTTGTTTGTGCTTGAAAACTTGAAGTTTCATTTGTTCGTATTATTTGATTAAGGGGAGGGGGTGAATTGAGCCCTGAAGATGAAATGAAAAGTAATGGTGTATATTTTGTGTTATGAATTTTGTTATTTAGATCCCCTGTCTTGAGGTGCTATTCTCCAAAATTTTGCTAAAAATTTTTTTTTTCAATTTTTTTGAAAATAAATTTTATATTAAAATAATTGAATTTTTAAATTTTTTTCTTGAAAAGATTTTTAAAATTTTTTTAAAAAAATAATTTGTTCAGTAACAATTCCTTGAAAAATTTTCGAAAATTTTTTTTCAATTTTTTTTTTCAAAAAACAGTACTTATTTTGTACTTCAGAATCATAAAAAAATTTAATTTCAAATTTTTCAAATTTTCAGTTTTTTTTTCAAATTTTTGTGGAGTTGAAAATTTTTTTACAAAATATTTCTTTTCAATTTTTGAAAAATTTTACGAAATGTTTTCAAATCTTCTCCTACTACACCTCCGAAAGTATTGCACTGCTCGTGAAAATATTTTTTTTTCAATTTCCCGATTAAAATTGGGTATAAATTCATCGTCGATAAGATTGCAGACTCGCAAAAGGGCATTGAACTACAGATAGAACGGTGTAAATAATTTAATTAACCATAATTTCGAGTTCATCTCATCCATTGGTACAGTAGTTCATTGAAATGACCATATAAATGATGCGAAGGTGGAATGAACCCGCCTTTAATCCACGTGAGACACATGAAATTGATAAAAAATCATCACCCATATTGTTTAAATGTTTACCTACGTGGTTTTCAAGGCAAGCTGATTTCGATTCGGAGGCGATATTATTTTGATACCTATTTTATCGTTTCCGCGAACCATTTTTCGTGCAAGAAATCATCTTCATCGGCATGGGTCAGTCAACCGATACGCGCAGCACCCGTAAGCCCAATCGACCTTTCATCTTTTAGTCTATAAATAGTCGTTTCAAGGGCAATTATCTCGACAACTGTCGATGTATGCCTGTCTAAGGGCCTGCGTATACGCGTATCGTATCAGCTCGGTAAATATTTGTATGTAATTGGTGAAATGACGTATGGAGTTTTGATTACGACCGAAAGACGGGAGCGTTTTTATCGAAACTATAAAATAATCAAATCGTAAATTTGATATCGTAGTAGAAGGTTGGGTCGTATGCTGAGAAGAATAAAATGTACGTAGCTCTACGTACGGTTTCGTATATACTTGTGGAATATTCGAAACGTAGGTTAGTTTGCGGTGGGTTATGGATTATTACGCCATAACTCGGCTCGATGGATGATTGCCAAAATGACTGGTACGTTACATTGTGAGTTCTGCCCTTTAATCCGATTACAGCGCGTAGGCGATCGATGGAATTTGTGAAATATGGGAAAATAATATAGTAGACTAACGTTGAAATTAGTGTATTATATAAGTATAGATAGACCCATACACTCGCGGTAGTAATTTTTATAGGTCAGCGTAGGGGCTGGAAAGAAAATTGTAAAAATAAATATGCTAACTACACGCAAATATAACTGTGTATTCGGTTTCGTGACAGCACATGTAACCCAATATTTTCCATCGAATAGGTATTCTCGATGTTTGATATTTAATTTGTTGAACCAGATGCAGAGGGGTGTTTACGATCTTCCCTCCTCTATACGTATAGCGTGCCTAAGGGCAGATTAAATGTCAAACGGTAGGCTCATTTTGGCATTAAGATTAAAGACGCTCGAAGCACGGGGATATTAATTATGTTGTGATATAGAGCCGTCCTAATCGTCGTACGCCGAGGTACAACAACGCTCCATCACGAATCATATACCTAATGTTTTTAGATCATATCTATGGCCAAATTTTCTCCTCTATAATTTCTTCCTTCACGCTAGTGTGTCTGAAGTCGTTGCGATGTCGATGGCTGTGCACAACATTGACTTTCATGGTCTCTGAGTGCAAATTGACTTTCGTTTTTTTCCACTTTATGTGCGCGTTTTATTATTATAGGTACGATGTAGTTTGATACCAAATCACCGAGCGTACCTACGTTTCCTTCCGCGTGTTTGCATTCGATAAATTTAATGTTTAATTAAAGACGTCCAAGTTCGACTGATATAGAAATGTTTATAGGGTGGGTGTAATTTTTATTTTCGAATCGAATAGGTACCATATATAATATGTCGTGAGTAATGGTACATAAACTATAATATTCAAGGTTGGTGCGATATGACTACGTCGTATGTTTTTAAAGAGCCGAAGTAGTTGTTGGAAAGTGATATTTAAACATTTTAATATACGCGTTATCGAGTATACATACCATTCCCAACTCGAGCTAACCGATTTGCGAAATTACCTTTACTAAATTCAAACGTTCTTCGGCGCGCTAAGTATAGGTAATTGTTGCCACGAGAAGGTTTTAATGTCCGTCGATATTTTACCATGTCATGAAAAAACCACTAAAAAGAGTTATGCTCGTTTCATTAACTGATATACTCGTCATTTATATCGATTTTATTTTTATTGCTATCGCACTTTTGAAATACTCATTTGGAAGTATAAAACGAAACCGTTACCGTATCGAAAAACGTGAATTTCAGAAGCCTTGCCTGAAGAAAAGCGAACATAGCCATGAAATGAAGTGCATGGAAAGTTTCTATTAGTGTTCAAGTTTCACTTTGAGCTCCATTTTCAATAGTTTTTTCTAGCAAATTGAAAAAAAATCCAATTGGGGATGTTTCGTTTGAAAGCAAATGTTTCTTTCAAGTGGAAAATGTTCCAAAAAAAATTGATAAATTTTTTTATCGCGTTATATTGCCATTTTCCAAGATTTTTATTTACACATTATGTCTGGCTCATGACACGCCATTTTGTTTTTTTTTTCAATTCAATTCAAACCATATTTTTCAGCTGAGAATGCGTCGGTTTTCAAATTGAAATCAGATTTTCAATTCTTTTATTGCCGCAAATCGGCGTAATAACTATCTAAAATAATTTTGAAATTCCCAAAATGGTGTTAGAATGACCACGTGGTGACACCATTTTGTTTTTTTTGATTCAGTGCTCAAATCAATTGTTGATACGCCATCAATAGGCCACATACGAGTGAAATGAGTCATCAACGAATTAATAACGTTGTCTGGTATTAATTAGAGAGTACCATACAAAATGGAGTCTAAAAAATCAACCGCATGGTGATGATGGTGAAGCCATTTTGTTTTGTTTTTTCAGCTTAGTTCTACGTATCAAATGGTCTATATTTTATTAATTTGTTGAACTCGAGTAGAACGAGTCATCAGCGAGCTGATAATCTACTGTTCCACAAGAAACTTGGAAAACAAAATGGTTGCCTAGTTAGCCAACCACGTGGTAACGCCATTAGTTTTTTTTTTTTTGCCAAGTTCTAATAAATTGTCTTTGTTTCATCGATGGTCAAACTCGAGTAGAATAAGTCTTCATTGAATTAATAACATAACTATTGTTTCATAATAAACCACGAAGACAAAATGGTGGTTTGGTCAACCGACCACGTGGTGACGCCATTTTGTAATTGAACCGTCAATTAAGGCATAAGTAGAACTGGTTTATCGAGTTCTAATGAACTTGATCGTCTGAGGCATTAGAATAATGAACTACAGCGTGTCGGTGTATTATGGTTCGGTGATCAGTAGTGGTGGTGTTGACGAAATAATGAAATGAACCACGTGGTCTGGTCACCTTTCCTAAAATCGAAATTAATATCTGTTCATTTTCTTGCAATGTTTTGGGCGTCAGGTTGAAATGGCGAGTCATCTTTGTGGATACATAAACACTATTCGCCTATGGTGACCGATCGAATCGAGCTGAGAATTGATGAGAGACTTTATAGTCATCATTTGATGATGGAACAGTTATAAGAATTATTGTTTTGAAATACTTTGCAACGCTAACGCGTACTGCAGTCTAATAACCGAGTTGGAACTTCTCTGTACAACTATTTCTTCCGCCTGCTTTGCGGTATTCATCTGGATATCTGCGCATCGAACTAGGTCGGAATGCGTTAATACATGGACGTGAAACAGCGCGTATACAATTCTCAAAGGTGTTCTACCCCGATACCACTAATTTTGTAGTACATTATCGTCGTGTCAATTGATGGCGTCGCAGCATGATTATTTTGTAGTACAACGCCGATGCCGACACAGTTGCCTCGAATCAATGTCCAAAACTAGCCTCTATCGATCGTATATGTCTCGGTATCGGATCGACTGTTGTGGATATATTGTTTGTACACATTTCGTAACAGCTGCAGAAGGTTAACTAGTAACTTCCTCGTCGTAAGCTCTAATTATCGTATAGAGTGCGCGGTTACGAAATGCTTTATGCGGCGGGTTATTGTAACGTATACATACCCTACTGCATATATTTCAACCTTGAAGACGATTTTCCAAAGTTAATATCGGGTGACGCGAGCTAATTGAATGTGTACCTGTACCCCGTGAGATTATGTAACACTACACCAATTGTCGCGGCTCGGTTCACTAAATATTTCGGTACCTACTACCTACGTATCACGTGGAGTGAATTCCGAATACATACATACCACTCCAGTGATTTATTTCGCATAATACCCTGGGAACGTATAGCCCTACGTGCTACTTAGACGACTTAAAAGGAGAGAAAAACTTGTTCAATTTAATTTCTCACACAACATAATATTTTTTTTCACGTCAGTTTAATTAATTTGCTATAATTTGTTGTTGTTTAGATTACTGCCAGCTTATCGCGTTCGTAAGTATTTAAAAAAAAATTGTACTCGACGAGTTTTCATACTTATTCCCTCCCCTCCCCTCTTTTCTTAATTTTCAACGTTCCTGCCTAGCGTAAGTATGCGTCGTTCTTATACGTAAGTAACTACGTAAGCGTATAAATGTACTTGTCTAAATGTTTATGAAAACGCGTAATTTACAAATAAATTAATTAGCCCGAAAAAATTCACGTTCTTGAGGCAGCTTTGGTTCCGTTAACGGAGCTGGTTTTCCAAGAAGTTGGAAATTGTAACAATCGAGTCTACCTACAAACAGTTTGCGTTAGTTAAGTATACAAATTTTGTTGACTGGCGAAGTTAATTGTTTGCAGAGGTTATTGCTGAGCTCGATTAAGAAGGGTTAATTGTTTTAATATACGAACGAATTGAAATTGCCGTATTGTTCCGTTTTGTGTATAATTCAATGTCGAAGTTCTTGGCAGAGGACGATTAATGGTTGTTATTTTTTTTCACCTATTGTTGTTTTGTTTAATGGAATTGATTTGGAAAAGAGGTGATTCAGGCGGAAGGTGTGGGAAAAACGCAAGTTGATTTTTTGATTTCCGTGAACTCGGGAAACGTTTTAATATTTTCTGATAATTTGGTCAGTGCTACGATTTTGATAAATCGACTAATTTTCGGATTTATACGAATTGACCTGTTTTTTTCAACATTGATACCTACCTATAGGTATCGAGAGAAAAAATTGAAATTTTGGTAATTTTGGATTTTAATGGATGGACCCGGTTTCGAATTGGAAAAAAATTGAAAAAGAAATAAATTCGAAAAATCGACGTTTTTTTGGTTTTGATAAATTTACGAATATTTTGACGTCGAAAAATCGAGGAAAAAATTTTGATTTTAATGAATCAATCAATTTTTCTGAGTTCCATAATAGTCGGGGAGCCAGCATAGAGGGGAGTTGCACCCCCCCTGCCGATCCTTGGGGACATTTTTTTTCTTGAAGGGGGCATCCTAGGGAACATTTCTAGCGGTGGTCCT
>FIZT01019237.1:3097-20026 GCA_900065295.1 Paracoccus marginatus | reverse complement strand
TTCACCTAGGGAACTCAAAATTTTTTTGGGATGTCTCCCACTCAAAGCAAACTACCTCACCGAATTTGGTCAAAATTCAAGGTATGTTTTTTATTTCACTCCACCCTAATGTACATAAGCATAAAATGAACAAAAAAAAAAAAAGGGATCAGAGTAGAGTGAAAATAAAGTCATACCTTGCATTTTGACCAGATCCAGTAGGGTAGTTTACTTCGAGTGAGGGATATCCCATTTAATTTTGAGCCTCCTAGGTGCAAAGAGAGGAGAGCAGGAGGTCTCCAAAGTGCACCTCCTTTCGAAAATAAAAGCTGTTTTCACTGGTTTATTACCAGTCAAAATGACGTGAAAAACCCCTCTCAGCACTTGAAAAGATGCAATTTGAGACTCTGCATCTTCCTGGGCCATCGCCATACTTCTTGGATGAAAACTCAGACTGCTACCAGAGGGTCGAAAAGTTGCAGATCGCGATATTCTGGTATAATTGAAAGACTTTCATGAGGTGAAAGAGCCATTAAAAATGGTCAAATAAAAATCCTAATGGCTGAGTCGTGTTCAGCAAGTCAAACTACTCCGATTCACACCCTTCGAACGATTGTTTTGTTCGAAGTCGAGAAATTTCTATTTTCGCCATTTTTTATTTTTTTCCAAATTGGATTTTTCTTGGAAAATTGATTTTTTCAAACTTGAGCAAACCGACAGCTGAAATTCTCTAAACGAAGCTAGATCAACCTGCTGAACACGAATCCACGATCAGTTTTTTTATTTGACCATTTTCAATGGCTTTTTCACCACACGAAATCTTTCAATTATACCGAAATATCACGATCTGCATCTTTTCGACCCCCTCGTAGCAGTCTGAGTTTTGATCCAAGAAGGATGGCGATGGTCCAGGAAGATGCAGAATCTCAAATTGCACCTTTTAAATGCTAAAAAGGGTTTTTCACACCATTTTGAATGGCAAGGAATCTATGAAAATAACGTTTTTTTCGAAAGGAGCCAGGAGGTGCACTTCGGGGACATCCTGCTCCCCTCCCCTTGCACCTAGGAGGCTCAAAATTATTTTGGGTTGTCTCTCACTCAAAGTTAACAACCCCATCGAATTTGGTCAAAATCCAAGATATGTTTTTATTTTCACTCCACTCTAATCAAAATCAAATAATATTAATAAATATTTTGAAACTTTGAAATTTTCGTAACTGAAAAATCAAAGAAAAATATTGAAATGAGTGGAAAAATAAAACATCAAAAATGCCAAAAATATTGCAAAATCAAAAAATGAGAAAAGATAAGAAGTGTACTAAAATATATCGAAAATACCAAAAAGTTGAAACAGCAAAAAACATCAAAAAGTAGGTATCAATAAATTTCAACTAATTTTTTTTTTCAAACATCAAAAAATATTTCAAAAAAGAAATAAAAGAATATCAAAAATCGCCAAAATCGAATAAAATTGAAAATAACGAATATTTTTGAAAAAAAAAATCAAAAAATTGTACAAAGAATTGAAAAAAAATGAAAATACAACCTAATCACGAAAAAATCGAGCATCAAAAAATATCAAATTCAGAAAAATTAAAACCACCAAAAATGTCAAAAATTTGAAAATATCCAAAAATTGAGTTGCCGAAGTCGAATAATGAACGAATGTTTTGCCCAACTTTCAAATCGTTAGTAGGTACTCCTTAGAGGACCATTTTTATCAATTTTTCACCTAATCGATCATCACCAGTTCATCACCCTCAAATTATACGCAAACTTTCTCACAACAACCTCAAACATGTATCACTACATTAAAAAAAAAAATTCAAGTTCAATGCTAAACCCGGAAGGCTCAAACACCATCCACTTCTGCACAGATCTGTGACCTCTGCGGCTCTGTGGAACTCTCCATTCGACCTATACACGCATGCTATTACACCAATACACACATTATGACGTCATCGATCGACTAATCGCCGATTAAATACAAACCCAACCCACATGGAACTGGGAACAAAATAAACATGATGACTATACGCTTACAATGTTCAAATTTATCCCTTAAATGTCGCCGCGACAATACGCAACGTATCAGGTTCAACTGCGGATTCGATCCGACGATTAAAAATTCAAATCGGTCGCCGTCGGGTCGGTCAACATTTCCTCAAAATTCATAATGCCCAAAAAGGGTCAAGGCGGTCTAAAAATGGTCTCCTAATATACGCGGAAATCGCATACATAAACGTAGCACTTCCCGTCTAGGCCTTAGGAATTGATCGAGAGAGGCTGAGAGGGGCAAAGGCTAACGAAAAAAGGGAAAGAGAGGGGGGAGGGCTAAATTCGATGATAACGTGTCGGTATGCCACGCTATAGAAAATTGGCCGGAGATGGCTCGCCAACCGATCGACGACGTAGCCAGTAGCACCAGCACGCATTTACGCATATAATATGCTGTAATTAAACATCGAGGACGTGTGTTAAGAGAGCCGATCGAATATTAATAGAAAAAGTCGAAACGAGTAATTGTTTACAACCGGATATACGATTTTTTTTTAATAACTTTTCGTCAGCTCGTCGGTTAATTAGTTTTTTTCCCACTTCTCCCAAAGTAAGCGTGTGTGCTCTCCAGCCCAAGTGCAGAAGCTTAGTCGTCAATCCAGTTTACAAAATTTCAGCCGCACCAATCGATCGATGCGGTGGTTTTCCAGCAGTCGCAGCCTATACGGTGGTGTGTATAGGTATCCTAAAACCGCAAAAGGGCAATAAACCAAAACTATATCTCGGCGGAGGTGTATAATTGACATTCTTACCAGCAGCTAAAAAAGGTACAACTCAGACATTGGAACAGAGACAGACACACAAGCAGCGCAACCGGATTCTTTTGTACGTTTGTCCACATCCGGTTGATTCGAGTCGGTTTGCTCTTCGGTGTGTGCAGGTAATCTCGACGCAGTATGCACACCCGCTTCAGCTTTGAAAATCATCTCTTCTCTCATCTCTGGCGTACATATATCTTCGAGTATATCGTGGTTTTTTTCCACCACGACTCTAGGAATATTTTTGCGACGAAAACTACCCCGAGAGAAGTGGCGCGGAAAATGTAAATTTCTCCAATTTTCTGTATCCTTTTACCCACGTAGGCGGGGGTCTTTTACGGTGGCAGGTAGTGAAAAAGAAACAATGATCCCGGGTTTAATACACACACTTGAAGTACCTACAGAAGAGCATAGCTGTGATAAAATCTAAACGCGGTCTGGGCTTTGGTAAAAGGGGTAGAGAAGCTGCGAGTGGAAGATACGCGTCTCTTTGTCCGAATACACACACACGTAGCGAAGGCATTCACCAAGGTCACAGAAGCTAGAACCGGTGCGGCTTTTATAACATCCAAGAAGAGCGAGCCGAGCCACAGCCACGCAGAGAAAGAGCGAGCGACAGACAGAGAGAGAGAGAGAGAGAGAGAGAGACGGTAGACCAAACAAGACACCATCCAGTACCTACGTAAACGAGGTACGCGGGGCAAGAACGCGAGCGGAGAGATGAAGACGGACAAGAGGATATGAGCATGAGCACCGTGTCGACGATCAAATGGACCAATCTGTTTCCTTCCCGCATTCCACAACAGTATCCGCACAACACCAGTATCGATGCTCTTCGTAAACCGCAACCAGTTGCCACTGCGACTTGCGAGGTTGCCGCACCAAAGTCACCTATGTGTACCTACCTATATTTGTACTCGTACGCTCACAATCGCAACATCGCCATTGCCATTTCCAACGCCCATAGCTTGGCGCATTTCGGCGAAAAAAAAAATGAAAAAAAAAAACGATAATTCGAAAGGCCATTCTAGCAGCCAAGTCGCGACACAGGAAACTAAATCCACCAATTCCAGGAAACCAAACGACGACGTCCGCGACAAACGCAAAACAAAAGCGTCAAATTTGCAAATATGAATAATAATAGAACGCGTTAGTCGCCTATAAGCCGTATTCCCATAACAATAACACCTCCATTCGTCCGCAGCCCGAGATTGTGTCGCATTTGCCCAAAAATTATACGCCGCTGCGCGCTCGTCTTCACCAACTTCTCTCTATCTCCATCTCTGTCGCGCTATACGACGTATACAGTCATAGTACACACCCAACAACGTTTCGACGCTAGATTTCCCGTCCTAATGAAATGCTTTTCCGCGCCATAAACAAAGCACCTACATTTAAACGTAATTACTTACATACCATCTAAGGTGTTTAAAATGGGAAAAGCTGCGCTGTTTACAGCGTTTTTAACTCCGGGTAGATGTACTCTTTATATACCTATATTACCGCCGGATAGTAAGCGCCAGGTATACAGGTAGGTGGTGTATTTTTTTTTTTTTTTTTACTTCTCTCTGTTTATTTTCACAAGAGAAAATATTTTAGCTCGAAATTACGCTGACTGGGTAGGAATCCTTTTGAATTCATTGTGTCTGGCAACTTTTTATCCCCTTTGAGGTAATTTTTTTACCTTTTTTTTTTTTTTGCGCCAAAGTAAAATCTTTTCTTTTTGTGGTGTTCCAGGAAGGAAGCACTTTGTTAGAGAAAATGTACCAGGGTATTGATGTGATTTTTCCCTCCTGCTTCGATGTTAGAATTATTATTTTTTTTTTAGAGTAAAAATAGAATAAATTAAAAAGAGATGGTTTCTATTTTTTTTTTCTTCGACGTAAATTTCAATTTTCTCGTATTTTGGATGATTTATCGTTTTTTTTTCTTTTTTGGCATTTTTCAATCATCAACAGCGCCGGAAAAAATGGTAAATTCAACTCCTCTCCTCTCTTTGTTCTTTTGGAGGAGTAAATGAATTAATTTTTCTTTCAATTCATTTGTCGTGTTTCGTAAGAATAAAGTAAATTCAATTTTTAAATAAAAAATTTTCCAAAAATTATTTTTGAATTTTTACCCAATATTTCGAATTCTACATTTTTCTCAAAAAATACGTTATTCTGTTGTTCAATTTTTTTTTCAATTTTATTCGGTACTCCTCAAAATTTTTACTGTCTGATTTTTTTCCCATTTTTCCTTTTTTTTCAAGTTTTCGATTCAAGGTTTCAATTCATGTTTTTTGGTAGTAAACATCATCGAGCAAAAAAACTAATCTCGAAATCGTGTTCGGCGAGTCAACTTACCCCTTTACACACCTTTTTCGCGACCGCTTTGCCTAAAATTCCGAAAATCGAATTTTTACTCTGAAAATTTCAAGTTTTGGCGGGGTACAAGGGTGAATATTGGTCGAATGGAAATTTCATTGCCAGATTCAGTTTCTGCGGGTCAAATTACTTCCATCTAGACACTTTTCACGATTATTTTGGAGAAACTCGAAAAATTTTATTTTTTTAACGATTTCTTTTTTTTTTTTTCTGAAAATGTAGGAGAAAATGTAGGAGAAAATCGAATTTTTCAAGTTTTGCCACAATTATCGCGAAAAGTATCTAGATGGGAGTAATTTGATCCGTAGAATCAGAATTTGGCATCAGAAATTTTTTGTAACCAATATTCCCCCCTTGTACTCGGTCAAAACCTGAGTTTTTTGCACAAAAGTGCTTATTTCATCAAGGCCTACCGGAGCTAAAAATCTGAAAAAATTACCATATAAGTATTGTGCAGAGGTAAGCCCACATTTGCATCGAAAAGAAAAAATGCATGTCTTCCAGTTTTGAAATTATGACGATTTTAAAATTTTTAAGAAGGTTTTTGGCTAGAATGCAGGGCAAAAAAAATCTGAAAAATTCTCAAAAGTTCGTTACCACTGCCCGCATATACCATAAAAAAATTTCAGAATTTTTTGTTTATTAGGAAGGAACCAAAATGAGATTTTTCAACGAAAACCCGACATTTTGGGGGTTGTGGGAAAGAGGAGGTGGGGTGGGAGGTGGAAAATCAACCCTAAATTTTTTTGGCGTTCTTAATAAATGCCTGATAGTTGATTTCGAAAAGTAGTTCTTAAGCAGATCTACCTATCTTGACCGGAGGTACCCTTTAAAATTTTTTAATTTATTTTCTTCAAAATAATTTTTTCGTTTGTTTCTTAAATTCTAATTTCTAATTATTTCAACTTTTTTCCAAACCTGATTTTTTTTTCATTTTCAGTTTTTCAAAATTTTCAGTTTCTAAATTTAAAAGAAAAAAATTTCGAGCTTTTTTACCTCTTTAAACATTTTTCTTTTGCTTCTAAATTTTTAATTTTGGTTAAAAATTGAAAATTCCAATTTTTTTCAAGTTGAATTTTTAAGATTTTTTAGTTTTTCATTACTTTTAATATTTCTTTTAAATTTTTCAATTTTTTTAAAAACTTTTCCAAGCGCCACTTTTTAAATTTTTTGGTTGAATTTTTTTAAATTTGAAACATTTTAATTTTTTTGTTTAAATTTCGTTAATTAAAACTTTTTCAACACTTTTTATTTTTTTCTAAAGCCTTAGTTTTTAAATTTTTTTCCTCCTTTCCATAAGGTTATTCTTCATTTTTTTTCAATTTTCTTTTCTTTTTGTGTTCGTTTTTTAAACTTGAATTTTTTCAAAGGTTTTTTAAATGTTTCTATTTTCTTCATTCATTGTTCTTATTTTGAATTTTTCCAAGCTTTCTACTCCTTTCTAAATTTTTCCAAGTTGAAACTCTCAGTTCTTTCACTTCTAAAACTCGATTTCTTCTATTTCAAATCCTTTTTTTTTAGGCCTTAATTTTTCAAAACGTCAAGTTTTTATGCCTGCTATTTTCAATTTTTTCAATTTTCAAAATTTTTATTTTTTTTCAAATCCATTTTTGCGATTTTTGAATTTTTTCAACTTTTTATTTTATTTTTATGTTTTAATTTTTCAGTTTAATTTTTTTTAATTTTTATATTTTTTAAATCTTCGTTTTTATATTTATCATTTCGGATGAAGGAATTTTTGGAAAAATTCTAAGGAAGTCGACAGGACTAGTGAAATAAACTGAAAAAGATTTTCAAGTATCTCAATTTTAGTACCTACATACGTATATATCAAGGTAACTCTGCGAGAAATCTATATCAGCATAATTTTCTACATCCAAAATTTCCAAATCGGTGAACTTTAATCTGGTAATTGCGGAAAAAACACCGTTACAACCTTCAAAATGAAGCAACTGTGGAGTGATAATTAAATGAACGGTAGGTAAATGGAAAGTTCCTATCATGGGGTTATAATAATTATAAGGTTCAAAGTTGCATTAAAAAAAAAAATCAAAAAGTAAGTATATAGGTACTTACATAGGTAGATAAATGAAAAGTTGGGGAAATGAATATTTTTGCAAATTGATAAAACTAAAAAAATATCTCATTAGAAATTTATTTTAAACTTGGATAAACACTTAAACAGATCGTTTATAGTACTGAAGAATGATCGAACTTTTGTTGCTTTTGTACACCTTTCGAGAACACAAAATAATTACACTAACCGGTCAGAGCTAATCCGAAACTATACAGGCACCTCTTCAACTTATAGATACAGTATTCGATTAGCTAACATTCAATTACGCCCGAAGACTCGTCATTCGTCCACGTCCAACCTCGCACATCCAAAAGAACTCTGACAGAGTGACATGTGAAAGAGCAATAAAACGGCCATATCTCGGCCTGTGATCTCTGGCAGATTGACCTAAGACGCAAATCTATACAATATACGAACGTATATACGTAAGTTACATATAAAAGATATCACTTGACGCGAGCAGCACCGTCAGCATATCACGAGCACACCGAACATAAATTCGAATATGTGCGGTATAGATTTAAAAATTTTATTTCCCAAGATGTGTATCGGTTTGCCAAGTTTTTCGCGCGACAGGGACAGGGTGCGAGCGGTGGGAAGGGGAAAACTTGGCGCTAAGTTTTTTGCTCGCCTCGACTTCCCTTCTTCGGTTTCGGTACGAAATTAAAATGCTTATCACAAATGCAAAAGGCGTGTTCGCCATAGTTGGAAATTTTCAAAACATATAAAATACCATTTAATGGCTTTCCGAAAGTTTTTCCAAACTCGGCTTCTTTGTGCATTAGAGATGCACGCCGAGATCGAGACGATTTGTCTGTAGTACGTGCGCGCATCACATTTCTATATATCTAATTTTTCTCCCTTCGCCAACTATGGTACGCGTTTTCCGGTTTCACGACCGCGTATACATATAGTTTCGACGTGTATTTGTTTTTCACTCTTTGTACGTTTCCCTACGATAGCGTGAAAACGTTGCCGGCTTTGATTTGGCCACCAAAAAGCGAAGATACGAGGACGAGCTTTTTGATGGAATTGGAAACATTTATATGTATACTATAAGCCAAATAACGAACCGCCATTGTCATGCAAATCGAACATCCGATTGGTTACGTATAAAAATAACAATCGAATGTCTAGCGTGCTCAAAATATACGTACGTACATACGATACGTGTGCGAATAGTTCGGGGACAAAAAAAAATTAATACCGCTATATACGTACTGGCGAGGTTAGCGTACTTTTCGGTTTAAAAATAGTATACATTTTTCGGTTTGCAAAGAGACGAGCTTTTGTTTTTGGTTCTTTTTATGGAAACCATTTTCTACTCTCTTTTTACTCATCTCTCGCGGTTCAGATCGAAAACCTTTCTAAAATTTCATTTGACGCGTCCGTCCAGGTCCGAATGCGCGGTATATTCACGTGCGAAAGTAAATTAAACCTAGGATAAAAGAATACACCAAATTTTACGTATACCAGTATTTTTTACCTTTTTCCCCCTCCCCCACGTGTCTAACACGACCGCGATACAAAAGTTACAGCGAACGCTGTGTGCGGTAACTTATAATCACGTTACACGACGACGATGTTGATGCTTTTTAGCATCGTCGTCGTCGACTTTGCAACCGCGAAATTTTCCTTTTTGCGCAAAATAACAAATTACTTTCTCGTGTTAATGTCATCCTGGATACGATCTTATTTAAAAACATTATTTTTAAAGGATAACCGAGCGAAATTACCCGCTGAATAAGTTTATCCGCGAGTAGGTATCGGATAAGCGTACGAGATGCTTCGCTCGACGTCGCTCGTCGAGCTGTTGTAAAAAATTTTCTGCGGAGGTGACACGCTTCATACGCCTTCGTTGTGGCGGCTTTTTACACCTTCGAATGTTCTTGTTCTTGTAAAATCTCGTGCTGTTTGACGAGTCTTTTTCGAATACTCGTTTTTCGTCTTTTCATGCATACAGGGTGTCACGAAAGGTACGTACTCGGTAGCTTCGCATTTGGAAGAAATGGCGAGATGGTTCGAGTGGCGTTTTACTCGTATTTCCACCAATGAGGACGCGTCGAATATTGATGATCAACGAGACGAATGAAAAGTGGTATGGTTTTTCAAAACTGGTTCTTTGGTTTGCAACCAGTTTCCGATAATTCCCCAAAAAATGGAACCAGTTTGATAATTTATGAGAAATTAACCGGTTTCGTAACGGAAATTCTGAACAAAACTCCAAAAATGAGTGATGGTTCTCTGGTTTGCAACCAGTTGCCAATGATTCCAAAAAAAATGGAGCTACAAAAAATTTTATCGAACAAAATTGGTAAAACTTGAAAAAATGAACATTTTTTGTTCCTGGTCATCTTTGAACCAGTCAATAGTTCTTGAGATACTGAACCCTGCATACATGGTGTCCAGTCCACAGAGAAATCGATCTTGAGTGAATAATGATGGTTCTTTTTTCATGTGTTATAAACTCTATAATATGAACTAAGATCACCTAAAAAAATGTGATATTGTATTTTGAAACTGGTTCAATGACTTGCAACCGGTTCTCGATAATTCCACAAAAAATAGACGTACGAAAAATTTTGCCACAAAATTTGTAGTGCTTGAAAAATTGAACATATTTTGTCTCTTGTGATTTTTGAACCAGTTTGAAAATTTATGAGAAATTAACCGGTTTCGTAACGGAAATTCTGAACAGAGTTCCAAAAATGAGTGATGGTTCTCTGGTTCGCAACCAGTTGCCAATGATTCCAAAAAAAAATGGAGCTACAAAAAATTTTATAGAATGAAATTCGTAAAACTTTAAAAAAATGAACATTTTTTGTTTCTGGTCATTTTTGAACCAGTCAATAGTTCTTGAGATACTGACCCCTGCATACATGGTGTCCGCAGAGAAATCGATCGTGAGTGAATAATGATGGTTCTTTTTTCATGTGTTATCAACTCTACAGTATGAACTAAGACCACCTAAAAAAATGTGATATCGTATTTTGAAACTGGTTCAATGACTTGCAACCGGTTCTCGATAGTTCCACAAAAAATGGACGTACGAAAAATTTTATGGAACAAAATTTGTAGAGCTTAAAAAATTGAACATTTTTTGTCTCTTGCGATTTTTGAACCAGTTTGATAGTTCTTGAGATATTAACCGGTTTCGAGATGCATATTCCGAATAATGTGTTCCAGAAATTAAAAAAAAAAGGTAAAAACTGATTTAAAAGATTTTTTAAAATAAAAATAAAACAAAAAACATTCAATTTTTGGTGCTTTTTTGTAATCCTCATATCTGGAACTCTATTCTGCAGAATTCGCGTTTCGAAACCGGTCAATATCTCAAGAACTATGAAACTGGTTCAAAAATCACAAAAGACAAAAAATGTTCAATTTTTCAAACTCTACAAATTTTGTTCTATAAAATTTTATCTACGTCAATTTTTTGTGGAATTATCGAGAACCAATTGCGAATTATTGAACCAGTTTCAAAAACCAATATCACCGGAGAATGGAAGAAGGTTGATTAATGAACGAAATTTTACAAAAAATAAAAAAGAAAAAACTTGAAGAATTTTAAAAAATTTTCAGCAATTTTTTGAATGTTTTTCTTCGTAATATTCCGACCTCCTGACACAACCTCTTTTCAAAAAGAAAGATATGAGTAAGGGATAGGCGAGGTGGGGGCCGGGGGTGGAAAGGGTTCAATGACCCTGCGTGACTTTATTTCCATGAGTAAGTGGTAGCGCGAGAATAAAAAAATAGACAAAAGAGAGGGAAAGTGAGTCAATAACCCAAACTGATTTCTCAAGTAAAAATTCTTTTTCCTCTTTCTCCTTCTTCCACGATTAAATTTGCAATTTTCCACGAACAAAGGGAACCAACGCCTCTCAAAAAACAAACTTTTTCGTCGAAAAGCTTCAACTTTTCATACGTACACGAATCAACAGCCATTAAAAAAATTTTAGTTATTTTTTTCATTCAGAGGGAAATTTATCTACTGGTTTTCTGGAAATCCATTCGTATATTTTTAATGCGCGAATGCGATATCACCCAGTAATTCGCGCTGTGCTTTTTTCAATTACCTAATTTTTCACTTTCAACCTACCTAATGGAAATCGGAAGTTCGTCATTGAATGTTTTTCTGCTCGTTTTTCTGCATTCTATGACGTTTTTGAAAAAAAAATCAAAAGGAAGTACGGGCGAAGGATGTCGAAAATCCGGCGATAAATTTTTTTACAGGAATTTTTCATTTCCGTAATTATTTTTAAATCATACAGCCACGATAAAAACTTATTGAAGGGTCGCATTTTCGATTCGATTTTTAATGTCGGATTGAAAAAATTGATGTTTTGAATTTTCAGAATTTTTTCTCATACGAAATATGGAGAAGTTCTCATTTTGGGTGTGGTGGGGTGGGTGGGGAGGGGTAAGGGAACAGATATTCGTTGGAAAACAATCGAAAAATCACACGAGTACAATTTGAGTAAGTTTTGAACCAGTATGAGGGAAGGACCTTTCAAATTTTCGGAATTTTAAAATTCACTTTATTTCTGAAATGAATTTTTACAAAAATTGATAAAAATTCCGAAAATGCCAGAAAATTATCCACCTTGGCCTCTTACCCCTCGCTCATATGGTTTAAAATTTTTTTTTTTAAATTTCAACCAAATTGATCAGAAGAAAATTCTTTTGAAAAATTCCTGAACACGCCACTCCTCATCCCCTCCTTCTGAAATCAAGAAAACCCGATCAACTCGTACAAAAACGTACAAGAAAACCGCGCTATCAACCGAGAAAATGCATTTTAAAGATGGTAAAATCAATTCGAAAAAACAGACACTACTGCGGAATACAGTAAAGAAAAACGCTTCTCTTCGCCGTTGTTAACGTCAAAACGAATAAATATTTTATAGATGGAAGAGAACAGCGAAAAAAGCAGGCTGGCTGCTGCATCGACCTTATCTCGCGATACTAAACAAAAATCTGACCTCGACAATATACGCCATTCGATAAGATTTCCTGCATAAAAAACACACACTTGCACGGTACACGTCTTTCGATAAGTATTCTGAAAAAGTGGAAGAAAATCTTCGATATTCTAGCATAATGAAGACCATTATTTTTACTTTTTTTTTTTTCTAGCAGTCGCGCGTCGTTTCGATGCGTACTTGGGAATGTATAAATAATGTTCGAACTATCGAGAGCTTTGGAATACCTATAGTCGAAAGCTCGCCACTTAAGGGGTACAAATTGCGCAGTTTTTCGTCTACCGTTTAAAATATCGGGTCGAGAATTAAGTGATCTCATACAGTAGTTATGCATTTTTCCAAGGATTATACAGAGTAGATACGTGGATATATTTGATTCGAAATGAATAATTCATTGTTTACACACATCGCCTTGATATAAGAGTAAATCTGATGTACAACCATATCGAGTTGAAATATATAACATAACATAGAATAAATATGTACGTATGATATACATATATGTATAGGGTCATCAACACTCCGACGTTTGTTTAAAAATTTCAAAATGAAAACAATTTTTACTTACTGGTCAACGAACCATATACACAGCCGAATTCAAAATATAATCCAATCCGCACTATAATACTATACGTACAAGACAGTTCGTCAACTCGTTCGAAATATGCAACACGATCGAATAGTTTTCAAAACGTTTTGTATAATTATTTGAAACCGAATATATACGAAATACGCGTACAATAAATAATCGCGCAAAACTACGTAAAGAGGAGGATTTTCTCCTAAAACCAAAACTCGCCAGTCGATTAAAATAAACTATTCGTCAACACAGTGGAAAAAATTTAAAAACAATCGCCGCGAATTAGAAATAAAAACAAAAACTTGAAAATATCGTTATCGTACAAACCGATAAGCGCCGGGACGCGACAAAACGGTCTGACGCTGCGAAAACCACTAAACGTTGTAAGACGCGGACGCCGTCGAGCGCCGACCAACATCGACGCGAGCAGAGAGGAGCAGGCCGACGGGGAAGTCGGTAACGCGCACGTTTCTGCGATCTGCGGTAACACGGAAAGACCGGAATATCAGTTCGATTGCGAGCCAGCCCGACGCGACGCGACGCGTTACAGGTCGATCCACGGCGGCCTACCGACGGGTGCTGTAATGTAATTTTAATATTGTGTAATTTTTTGTGTTTTTTTTTTGGCCGCGTAGGTGCCGAGTGGATTTTTCGAGCGATGGTGGGAAAATTTTCGAGACGTTGAGTGAATTTAAAACAGCAGAATGGAAGGAAAAGTGGTGCACTGCGATTGCGAAGAGAAGGCGCTGGAGAAGGGAGTCTTTCCATTTCCAGTTCAGATTTTGCCATGGAAACACTTTTTTACGTCGTTGAGGTTTTTAATGGGATCAAGTTCAACATACTTTATTCCTTTCATGGAGCTCAACCAAATTTTGCACTTGACGAACACGATGATGAAAGTTGAGTAGTTCGACTCACTTTCAAAGTTTTAACTCGTTTCTAGACTAGTAGACTGGGCCAAAAAAAATCGAAAAAAGGTTCAAAATGGACCAAGAAAATGATTTTCATTGATTCGAAAATCGATCCCCAAAATCATAGGCGGAAGTAAGGGCAGGCCGGGAGTGGGCCAGGTCCTCAAAAAAGTTTTTGGTTTTGGAAAAGATTTCTCCAAAATCTGGAAAAAAATAGTTACAGTGAAAACTGAAAATTTTAAACATTTTGTAAGAATGAAAAATTTTGTGAAAATGGAAAATTCTGTAAAAACAGGAAATTTTGAAGATTTTGTAAAAATAGAAAATTCTGTGAAAATGGTAAATTTTATAAATATTAAAATTTTTTTAAAAATTGAAAATTCTGGGAAAATTGAAAAAAAAATTGACAAGATGACTAAAATTTAAAACTGATTTTTTGATCAAAAATCGATTTCTATAAGTCAATTAGATCATTAATTTTCAACATGTTGGTAAAAAATTTTGCGTAAAAATGATTCATCGGAACATCGACGAGCCTGCTCATAGCTTGGCGCTGGCAACAAGCTTGTGAGCGTCGGCCACCGCTCCGGTTTACGCTATTTTGTAATTCGATCCTAATTAACGCTATTATCAGCGCCACAGAGAAGACCGAACTCGGAATACGTCTAAGGAAACTATAGATAGCCTGTGCCGATGTGGACCAGCCTTGGCGAGAAATTCGATTCGTTTAAGCACACTTTCTCGCGAAAGGTGATGAAGGAAAAAGTTCATCGGTTGTAATTATCATCCATAGGCTTAGGTAGAGGTACCTGTGATGTGATTATGAAGCGCTGTTGAGAGTGTCACGAAGTCGCTTCGATTGAGGCTTTTCTACACGACGATGCTTGTTTTTTATTTCCTCTATAACATCAATCATTATTTTTCTGGAGGAGGTGATTGGGTGAGACGTTAGGGTGATACGTGAAATACCATACCTAGTGATCTAATTTTTCTTAGCATTGATCGAGAAATCATAATTCAATTTTTGATTAAACTACGAGTAATACTGACTCACCTTTCAACTAAGATTAAATTTTCTTGATCCAAATTTTCTGCAAAAAAAAAAAAAAAAAAAAATTCAATTTTATTCAAAAAAATTGTCAGTTTTCAAAAAAATACATTTTCAACAATAAAAATAAAATTGCATAATCATATCTTTGGCAAATTCTTCCTGCATCCCTCTCAAACCACAATAAGTATACAATCTCTTAGTCTACAATTACAGAGGCGAAAAAAAAAAATTAACCCGAAGACAAAACCGCTTCCATGAAACAATTCAATTTACAAACATCATTTCCACAATTCCTAAAGTGGTTTAAGGTTGACAATTAAAAACACACAGCATGAAGGACTCTCGGTTAACTTCCTAGTTACATAAACGCGTAACTCGAATTATTTCAAATACACACAGCGGACCGTCGCTTCGTCGACGATCTCATCAGCATTAGACGAGTATATACGCCAACGTGCGTTCAAATCTCATGCTCCTTTTGGCTAAAACATGTAGGTAGAGAGAGGTATGCGCATAGAAAAACTGATTGTACCGACTATATAGCACCTGTTGCCATGCATAACAGACTACCTATATTATATTTGTGTGTATTATATTTCGCATGCATAATTAACGCAGCGAAAAGATTCGAACTCGATTCGGTTGATACGAGTGCACTAGTAGGTACCATACTTCGTCGGTCCACCTAAACATTCGTACATGTACGAGTATAGATATAGTACAATACATACATAAAGTGTTGAAAATAAGAACAAAGCGCGTTATTAATAACGAGGAAATGGATGAAACGGCGGGCCGGCGCGGCGGTCGCTTTATGGGATAATGTAGACGAAAGAAACAAGACACTACTCCAGAAATAACATGAAATCCGACCAATTGTATAATATCAAAAAGGGAACTTACTTACGTACGAGCAGCGAATCTCCGACCACAACACCTCGCCCCGCGCCCCCGTCTGCCCAGACGTAATCGTAACTTGTTTTTTAACGCAATATTTCAGTAATTTTAAATACCAGAATACCGCGTGCACGTTTTGTAATACGATTCGCATCGGCTGGTGCGTTATTGGGAATCGCTCTTGCTCTTTACTTCCTCACACCTCTCGGTAGAGCGTCGCATCATTTTACCGTCGACCCGAGGTGGAGGGGTATTTGAATGATGACACTGTTTCGTCGCCAGTAATAATGTAATTTGATCGGACGACGAAAAATATTGATACGAAATTTCTTCCGAGTTTATTTTTGCACGTAATACAAATAGGTCGATTTATTTCGTAGGTAGGTATTATTTTTCCAATTTTAAGATAAAAATTTTTCTACGTCGATTTTCTAAGAAAAATCGATAATTTACTTTGGCACAATTTTTCTGCCAAAATCAATTTTAAAAATTTTTTTAGAAATTTTTTTCAATAATTTATCATCTTTTTTCAAAAATTCATAAGCCTGAAAATTTAGTAGGTACAATATGAAACAAAACATATTTTCAAAAATCCAGAAATGAGATTTGTTGAAAAAATGTTTATTATTTTGCTAAAACCAAATTTTTAAAAATTCCTGCTTTAGAAATAATTTTCCAAACTTTTTTATTTTTCGATTCCATCTTTTTTTGAAAAATTTTTTTTGACAAATTCTTCTGTTCCTCTAAAAATTTTATAAATTATACACACTTGGTTTGAAAAAATGGTTAATAAAAAAATAAAACAAAAAAACAAAAAAAAAATGGAAAAAATCATCATACAAATTGAATTTTGGAATTTTCTTCCAAAACCAACTTCGAAAACGTTTCCCCAAAAATGGAATTTTTTTCAATTAATTTTTCATTCAGCAAAAAAGTACTCGTAGGTTGAGTTTTTCGCTACAGGCATCAAAGCGAAATTTTAAATTGGGCAAAAAGTGACCAAAAAATAACTAAACAGTATAGGTAACCAAAATTTGATTTTTTTCGGGGGGGGGGGGGTGACGCAGTTTTCATGGGAAGTGCAATTTTTTTTGCAGTGTTCTACAATCATTTCGAAGGATTAATCAACTGAAACTAGCATAGGCATCATTGGACCATCAAAGACCATCAAAGTATAGATGATGCCAACACCATAGTCGCAGGTGAAACATAATTATGGGGGGGGGGGGATTCTGTGAAAAAAAAGTCATTTTCAAAGCAAATAAATTTT
>FIZT01019234.1:0-13052 GCA_900065295.1 Paracoccus marginatus | reverse complement strand
AACTGAAGCTTAAATCCTCCTGATAATATGGTCTATCTCTACCTATGTCTAATTAGCGATGGAGGGGCATATTTGTCCGCAAAATTTAGGCGGCAAAATTTTTGTGCCTCCAGCGGAAAAATATTAAAACCGCCTCTGCTACTTATTTATAGGTACGGAATTTATCATTCGAAGTCCAAACGTTTCCCACTTTCCGACGTGATAAAATGTAGTGGGGCCATGATGTAGCAGACGTCAGAGAGCTGTATCGCTTATAGGTATTTCGGCAGGTCTGGCCTGGCCTGCATACATTGCATCATTATTATACATACCGTAGGTACCAATTATAATACCAATCATAACAACAAAATCTACGCACTCTTGGCTCAGTGTAAACAAGTGTTCTTTAACGTTAACTGTTAAGGTTTTGTTGCATAGATGGAATATGTAGTATATGAACTTGCTTGAGTAAATTCTGTACTGTATAATTTTTTGTTAACCTACTTCTACCCATTATATATTTTAATTTCGTGAAAATTACTTTAAAAATGAAATCTTTGAAAAAAATTAAAATATTTAAAGCTAGTAAATGCGTTAGTAATGCTAGACTTGATGGAAAAACAGTGATAGTAACCGGATCGAATACAGGAATTGGTAAAATAACTGCCAGAGAATTTTACAAACTCGGTGAGTTCTTTATTTTTTTTTTCTTGCCTACCATATTCAAAAAAAGACGAATAAGTATATTTCAGAAAGTGCAATTTTATTTAGGTGCAAGAGTTATACTAGCATGTCGTGATACCGACAAAGCAGCCAAAGCTGTCGATGAAATCAGAAATACTGTTAAACCGGAAGATAATCAACCCTTGGGAGAATTAATTATCAAAAAATTGGACCTTGGTTCCTTGTTGTCGATTAAAGAATGTGCGAAGGATATTCTTCAATCTGAAGAGCGAATACATATATTAGTGAATAACGCAGGTAAGTAGGTAAAATTACCTACCTACGTATATGAATTGTGAATATCTAATGATGAGGAAAATTCAAAAAACGCGATTTTTTTTTTGATTTTTTCTGGATAAGGTGTAATGATGTGCCCTAAAAGTAAAACTGAAGACGGTTTTGAGTTACAGTTTGGAACCAATCATCTTGGACATTTTTTGTTCACGTGTCTGCTACTTCCTCGAATCAGACACTCGATTCCCGCAAGAATAGTAATTGTTTCATCCTTGGCACATAGAAGTAACTAACTTAAAGGCTACCAACTTTTCTAAAAACCTGTCAAAAATCTAAAAAGTAGAACCTAATCCTACTTGCTGAAAATTTAATTTTGATATTTTTTCAACAGCGGGAAGTATTCATTTTGATGACTTAAATCTAGAACGTGCCGGCTATACACCCATTATAGCTTATTCTCAAAGCAAATTGGCCAACATTTTATTTAGCAATGAACTCGCGAATAAACTAAAAGGTAAATGATTGCGATTGATTGGTTATTAGCTGATTACCAATGATATTACCAAGTACATCTAGGTACATAGGTAGGTATGTATATTTTTTCTCGATGCGAAAATAAATTTCCAATGCTCAATGAATACTCAAACATGGACAAAGAAAATGATCTCTGGCACCATAAATTACAATGTTGTCTTCATTTCATGTAAATTTAATAAATTGGGTGTAGATATTGAGCATTTTTAAAGGCTCATTTTTCGAATGTAATAAGAGCCATATTGCTTACTATGTTGTCTCAGGCAAAGGCGTGAATGTATATTCCTTGCATCCGGGTGTTATTCCTACAGAATTGTTACGCCATTTAAATTCTGCCTTTCTTCCGGGAGTTCGTCCAATCGCCAGATGTGTCTTGAAGGTCATTGGTAAAACCCCAGAAGAAGGAGCGCAGACAACGATTCATTGCGCTATTGAAGAAAGTTTGGATAATGAAACAGGATGTTACTATAGGTAACGGCAAACAGTCAAGTTTTCAGAATACTCTTTTCTTACTTCCTGTCTACATATATTTTAGTTAATTTGCTTGAATTTCAATTTTTCTTTTTTCGTAGTGATTGTAAAAAAGTAACCCCATCTGCCCAAGCTAGAAACGTTGAAGATGCGAAAAAGTTATGGGATCTAAGCGTAGAAATGGTAGGTCTGGGCGATTGGGATCCATTTACAGCTCCAAATGACGTTATTCCGCCATTACTACAAAATATTTGATTTTTGTTAATTTGAAATGAAATTATAATACAGTGTGATGATACGCAGAATTGCTTATTAAATGCACGTTTATGTCAACAAAAAAGCTAATAACAATATGCGCCTACATTGATGAACGAAATGCAACTTTTCACACAGGCTCAGGCAAAGGCAATGCATCACGGCCGCATCATAATTTTCCACGTTCTTACAAGTTTACTTTCAGCTTTACTTTCAGCGAATTTATTTTTGAGTCAAGGTTTCTATCTTAAAGCTGCATTCACATAAATTTGGAATAAGGAATAAGGAATAAGAATAAAAAATATCGCTGGTTATTACCAAATTTTATCATATAAATTATAGGACATTAGGACGTATGTACCTAATTGCAGTAAAATTTACTATTCCGCTTCTTATTCCTTATTCCAAGTTTATGTGAATGCAGCTTAAATGTCTAGTTGAACCTTGCCAATTAATTTATTTTTTCTGGGCTGGTCCAAACATTTTAAATAGGTAATTATGTATCTCTGACCGTGAGCTGCGCAAAATTATGAAAAAATAAATTTTTTATCCAAATCTAAATCACATTTTGTAGGTAAGTAACTATACATAGGTAACGTAAAATTAATCTATATCATATCATAATCGATCTTATGACATTAAATTGTGGCGAAAATTTGATTTAGTTCTTCATCAAGCATTCTTTAATATTAGGTACTTATTATGTAGTTACGGTATTTTGCAGCATTATGCCTGCTCAGTTCGTGACGTGGCACTTGTATCTATATCTATGCGTGTAGAATTCGGATATAAGCAAGATCAGGTGACTTTTGGAAAAATATAATAGGCGAATGAAGGTGAATGACCTGTGGTAAAATTTCTTCGCCATCGGAATGCTTATGGAATGGACACGCAAACGTAACTCACATTCGGAGTCGCGCATCTGATCTTGACGGATGCCAGATATGCATAACCGTATAGGTATAGGTAGCTCATCCGTATACATATATCTACCGTGTTCCCATACTTCTTACATTATCAAGTTGTAGGTAGCGTATAGCACTACATTTTCCGCTGGAATACCTGTTTCGGCTCTTCTATCCCCAGTAGATCGTTTTCATTCAGAGTTGTATCCAAATTGACTGAATGACCTCAATTCCTATTGGTATAAACAGCAGCTGTAGCTAGCTATGGGAGTATAACATGTAACTTATCACCGAAGTGCTTCGCTATATCTCTTTGAATGTCAAGGCTTGTTGTGTTGTTATTTTAGGTACTTATTTCGTTTAAGAAATGAAGTTGTTTAAAGCGGGTAAGTGCGTGAGTAAAGCGAGACTTGATGGAAAAACAGCCATAGTTACTGGATCGAATACCGGAATAGGTAAAATAACTGCTAGGGAATTTTACCGAATCGGTAAGTTAGGACCCTTTTTTCTCATACATATACAATCGGATGCATCTTATTCTAAAAAAAACTATACATTATGATAATACAAATACAACTTTATTCAGGTGCCAGAGTAATACTGGCGTGTCGTGACACCGACAAAGCAGCGAAAGCTGTCGACGAAATCAAAGAAAGTGTTGATTCGACGAATAATCAACCTTTGGGAGAATTGATTATTAAAAAATTGGACCTCAGCTCTTTTTTGTCGATTAAGCAATGTGCTAAGGATATACTTCAATCCGAAGAGCGAATTAATATTTTGGTTAATAATGCAGGTAGGTGCACGCGTAATTAGACATAGGGCAAACCAATTTTACAATTTAATAATTTAAAAAAATATATGATATGAAACTATCTTGGTAGGTATAATGATGTGTCCAAAGAATAAGACAGAAGATGGTTTCGAATTACAATTTGGAACTAATCACTTGGGACATTTCTTGTTCACGTGTTTGTTACTTCCTCGAGTTAGGCATTCTACACCCGCGAGAATAGTGAATGTTTCATCATTGGGACATAAAAGTAAGCTAATTACTAGAGTAAGCTACAAAAGTACATTTTTTAAATTTTTTTTATGGAAAAGATCTTTGAACTTACCTATATATTTGTACCATTTATTCATTTATTTATTTTCACAGGGGGAAGAATCCATTTCGATGACATAAATTTAGAACGCAATTATTCACCATTTGCTGCTTATACTCAAAGCAAATTGGCCAACATTTTATTCAGCAATGAGCTTGCGGATAAACTTAAAGGCAGGTACACATTATAATAAATACATGTATTTATCTCATTCTTATTTCAAACCAAAGAAATAAGTAAGTAAGTAATAAATGGGCATTTGGATTCCACGCAACCTTCAAAAAACTGCTAATTATTCAGGTACAGGCGTCAACGTGTACTCTTTACATCCTGGTATCGTACGTACTGAACTAGGACGTCATTTGAATTTTTTGCCGGGAATTCGTCCGATTTTTCAATTGGCCTTAAGTTTGATCGATAAAACACCAGAAGAAGGAGCACAAACGACTATTTACTGCGCGATTGAAGAAAGTTTGGAAAATGAAACAGGATGCTATTATAGGTAGGTAATAGGTATCATTGGGTGAACTGTATAGAAACTTTTTGATTTCTTATTCTGATGGATTTGTTTTCTTACATCTAGTGATTGCAAAAAAGAAACTCCTTCAGCAAAAGCCACGAACGTTGAAGACGCTAAAAAATTATGGGATATAAGCGTCAAAATGGTAAACTTGGAAGAGTGGGATCCGTTTACTGCTCCTAATGATGTTTTACCGCCGTTACTGCAACATATTTGATCTCTTCGATTTAGAAAAATTGGTAATTATCCACCTATCCAATATTACCAAGTGTTGTATTTTTTGAAAAATATACGATCATCCGCAAATGAACAGTAAAAAGCAAAAATATATATTTTATTCATTCAAGAGTAATGCACAATTGCCCATTTACGACTTGTTTTAATAATATGCTCTAATAAACTTGTTGGACAATATAATGATGTATCGTGAGATCAACTCAATGGACCTACATACAATAGTAAAGTGAATACTTAGTAGTGAACCCAATAAGTACATTATTTACCAAGTCAAAATACGCAATTGATCTTAATTTAACAACTGATGTGACCGTTTAATTTGAAATTAGATTGAATAGGTACCTATTCAATGTATACCATGTATGTTTGAAGAGGAAAAAATAGAAGGTAGGCAGGCAGATAAGTACAAGTAGGTAGATAGTGGTATACAAATAAGATACATAAAATAAAAATAATTATGGAGAAACAAGAATCGCCGATAAAGTCTCGGGCGACTCTCAGCTATCAAGTTTTGAAAGTATTACGAGATCAAATTTTCATCAGAAGAGAGTGCTCCCAACACTCCTCCACTGCCAATACGAGACCAAATAATCAATATAGGTACCTAGTAGAATTATTTAAAAATTTTAAACTCTTCTAATTACGTATTAATATGATAACAGAGTAATAAATGAAAACGAGTGAAATATGATTATTGAAACACAAATAAAAACTTCAATGTTGGGAAAATCTTAAAATATACTTAGGTACCAGTATCAGTATTGTTTTATATCGTAATTTTTACGTAGGAAGTTCTGTCAAGAGCTGGTTCCAAAGTACAAATATTTACGTTTTTTTGCTCAAAATTTTTCCATATAGAAAAATTATAACTCAAAATACGCATAATCACGAAAATTATGTTCACATTGGTTTTCAATAGGTCTTAAAAGAAGGTATGGGATGATCTTTTAGCGAATAAATAGGTAATGAAATTGAGGGACAAAACTTTCCCAAAAGAATTAGGAATTTTTATCAACCAAATACGCCAGTATTTGAACAGTATCACTTCTCGAAAATCAAACATTGGCCTTTATGCAAACATCAATCTTGGCGATTGCATCAACACTCTCTGTGTTAAATGTATTCTCAGAACAATACGCTTTCATTTTACACGAAAAATACATCCCGCATTTCAGCGTCATCTTCGGAATTGTCATCATTGTCGTCGAGTAATACTTCCCTATCTGCGCGTCGTCGAGCTCGTTCAAATGTTATTCCATTTCCCAAGCTATGAATAAAAAAAAAATATAAAAAAAATTAATTTTTTTTACAAAAGCCTGAACATCTTTTGCTGAAAAAATTATTCATTCGCCAGATGCTAATTACTTAATTTGTAATCGCCACCATTAAATTCAGAGAATATTAAAAAGAATGAGTACATTTTTATTGCTTTTCCATGCTGATTATTAATCGTTAATTATCAATTTTGCATCATCTTATCGAAACAAAAAAATGAAAAAATATGCATGGAGAGTATCCATGATCACTGGGAACAAAGAATATAACATTAAGAGTTACAGTGGAGCCAGCCCCAATGAAAGCAATAAATGATCCAAAGCAATTTTTCATAACGATGTAGTAATAACAGAGCCCCTCAGATAAATGCATTCAGTTATATATTTAGGGTGAAAAAGTAAAAATACTACGTAAACAACAAAATTTTTCAATTAGGTATTTATACAACCATAGAATGAAATAAATCTGGTTTTCGGAGCGATACATGAATATTACTACGCTTACAAAATTAAGGAGAAAAAAGTATCTATCTACGTCGATTTACAATGAATAAACAATAATATTAGATGTACATACAATTAACACAGATGTAAATATAAAAAAAATTGCGATAAGAAAAACAATACAGGCAGTCGAATTAAGTACATTATGGGTACATCACATCATGAGCAGACAGTGAATCGGCACCAGACACCGTAGCGCGGACGGCAACAGATTCGAATCGTTGTGGAAAGCACACGCCATCGCCACAGCTACAAAAAAAATTCACATTATTGCAGCAACAGCTTCGTATTGATATTTTTAGTGAAAATTTCGTTATGTGTTATATTACGTACACCGCATCGTTAATAAAACGATTCAACCTCTATAATCAAGTGCAAACGATTTTAAGCCTACAAAAAGTTTCCTCGCAGCGTGATAATGCGCCATCTTCTCGCATAAAATATGTCAGAGTGCTTTTACCACTGAAGCGACGCGGTATCATAAAATTCCGAAATTCCATCACCACACTTTCAAAAATTATCACAAGTAATTCGCAAAGTGAGTTAAGAACGAAATATCCGGGAATTTTCATGTTGGAAAATACGCCATAAGATTACTAATTAAAGCTTATCGAAGTAGTACATAACTGTACTGCATTAGCTGCCGTCAACGTACAAAATATACACGGTTTGAGAAAAAAGGAAACAGGACAGTTTTTGTTTCATAGTAGATGGATTGAATTCATACGGATACAGAAAAAAGCTGAAAAAATTGAATCACCCCAACATCTGAAAGCCACTTTTGTAGGCGGTAGAGACATCGCAGCTTACAATACCTACATTAAGTAAAACTAAAGTATAAAAAAGCTCTGACATACCGAGCATGATCGTTATACAATTTCACTTGACGGTACGAATTGAATTAAAATTAATATTAAATCTACCACAATAACTTCACAGTCGATCAGAAATGAAAAACATTGTTAATATAAGTAAACACAAACGTTAAGCAAATTGTACGAGGAGCTCTGTTAATACGTAAAAAGCTGTTATTTGTAAATAGCTTGAAATGAAAAGAAACGGTGATGTATGAATATTTTTCAACGAAAAAAATAAACTCACCTGGTGAATACCGGAAACGGCCAAAACATATACTTATTTCCAAATATTTGCTTGAAGTTATTCACCAAGCCCAAATTGAACCCGTTCTTGTCGACTCGACCATTTTCAAATACAGGTGCTCTAAAAGCCTCTGAAATAAATAATAAAATAAATTAGAAAACCATCACATTAACATCATCATCAATCATGTGTAGCAATGAATGTTACCTAATGTTGTTCTGTTACATCCAATCAAATACAAATGATAAGTGAAAATAGACATGATGCTGAGGAAAAACATGGTGGCGATGATGAATAAAAATAGTATGTGCATACTCCCTGGATTCGAAGAGGAATGCTGCAAATAAATATTCTATTTATTATTTGGAGTAAGTAGAGGGATAAAAAACAGACTATGAATACTTCTAAGTGAACTCGGTAACCGCATCATTTAATAATCAAAAATAAAACTTTCAAGACAAAATTCCTGGAAACATTGGACACAATTATTTGATCATGTTTATACTTTTTTAATTTATTATTTTTTATTTTAAGAAATGAGCGAATGAAATTAGCTGAGAAGTATTCGTCATCTGCGTAAAAGCACAAGAAAACTGATACTTACTGTCCAAATCGAGTAAAAATATGGTAACGTTGTTATCACAATATAGGAACAGAACATAAATGCGTAGAACAAAAACAATACGAAATATTTGTAATTCGTGTAAGAAATACAGTTGTTCACCCACGGACAATGATGGTCCATTTTAAGTACACAGACGCCGCAAATCCTACAATGATGACAACGATCCGGCTTTAAATGGTTACAAATGAAACAAAAACGATATGTGGCTCGACCTAGATAGAAAAAATACACAATACTTTTTTCATAAAGAATTAAATATTATATTATTGTATAGATGTTAATGACATACATACCACCAATATAAGTTCTAGTAACGATGGGTAGATCGTTTCCATATTTCTCAATTGCTTGTAATTTTCCTTCTTCACTGGTCGCAGACTTGAACTGCTCCATTATTTCATCACTCAATTTGAACTAAAAAAAAAAACAGAATACAACAGAATGTAAGAAATTGAGAACTCTTGATGAAGTGGCTTTTTCAATCTTGGGAATATAAACTTACCCTTTTAGGTACGGCACCGGTATTAGTAAAAACAGTTTGCCAATAAGACCATAATAATAATACGAGTAGAGCATGATAAATCAATATGTAAAATATTTGTTGAGTGAGCGACATTGGAGTGACTGTGAACAAAAAACGCCATGGATAAAATCAACTAGGTACAGTTTGACATACGCGTACTTATGACAAAATTATAAACCAAAATATAAATTTGAAATATAAAAAAAAGAGTTTTGTATCAACTTACGCAAACATAACTGAATGATGTAACAGTAGTACGAGTATCCAATTAGGGAGCAAACCAGAAGCACTGGTAAACTTTTTGCAAGTTTGAAACAGCAAGTACATTTTCTCTTTTTACGCAAGAAATTGAAATCTTCCATTTTTCAGCTGATGAAGTAGATTTTTAGAAACACATACTCAACCATGAATTTGATAAAAAGGAGGTTTTCTGTGATTGCTACGGCCAAATACTACACATCGAGTAAGAGATCAATACACTTTCACATGACTGAACACAAACTCATGACTTATTTGAATTCACTAACTAAATTGGAAAAAACTTAATAATTAACGTTCTTCAATTCTACTGCAAAATGTAGAACATATTGCCTTTTTCTGCACTACTACTGCTTAATTCACACCTGAAGAATTTGAAGAAAATTTATGGATGATTCACTCACATTGTTTTGGTTTTTTTTTGGGTCATTCTACCTGTCATCGCACTTTCTCCAACGCCTCATTACGCCTACTTATTAAAAATAAATAATATTATCAATGAAAGTTTTTATTTTTAATTTTTTTTTTTAACCAAATGAGTACGGGTGTGAGACTGCGAGTGCGAGTACAGACATGGCGTAGCACAGAAAGGAGAAAAACTGAAAAACTATTGAAGCCAAGCCACGTACTAGACTAATATATGCAATGGACTAAGAACAAACAAAACCGTTATTCAAAATATCTACCATAAGATTGCTATAAGACTAGGCGTGATTTCCATATTTTGTAATTCAACGATAAATAAATCAGTCCATTGTACCTATAGATTTGGTCTTATTCTCCACTCAAAAGTATTTTTTCTTAAAGTTTTTTGAAACAAACTATTTTATTTTTCTGTACATCTATTCATTATTTGAGCTTCATGGCTCACTTATGTACTTGTGTAATATCGGAAAGTAATTTTTTTTTCCAACGGCGAAGTTATACATATAGGTCCTGGTCTGGCCAGGTTCATAGCACACACTCATTAAGGTTGCACGTTGCAAATAATAAATAAATGAATCAGAAAATTTTGCTCAACATCATGTAAAATCGTTAAAAATTCAATTCTTGCATGAATAATATTATTTGAAATAGAAAACAAAACGAATACATCAATTTAAAATCAGCTTCTAGCGTCGTTGATTGTTGACGGTAACTCCACTTCTAAACCATCCAAGTCTTTACTGAGCATTATCTGACAACCCAACCTGGATCTACAACATAACATTTTGATAAATACGCAGGTAATTTATTTTTCATTTCACCAGATATTGTTTAATTTTAGAAGCACGTAACTCGGCGCACTAGAGCATCGAGTTGGTAAAATATTTTTTTAAACAAAACATGAGGAGATGAAATTGAAAAACACTCACGTATCAGTCAGTTCAAAAGCTAAATCCAACATATCAAGTTCTTCTTCGGTTGGTTTTTCAGGTAATTTGTCGTAATCTTTCTTTTTTAAAATAACGTGACAAGTTGAACAGGTTAAAGTTCCTTCACATGCTCCTGTGAAATAAAACAGTTTGCGTCAACTATTTTATAAATAAATGAAATAGCAGGGTTCAATTAAAGATTCAACTGGAGGTGTATGAGTTGAAATAATTACATACCATAACCATCTAAATCCAGATTATTGTTAACAACAACATCCAGTAGGGAGTCGCCTTCTTTCCCAGACGCTTTAATTTTTTCTCCATTTTTCTTTACGAATGTAACTTCATAAGTCTGAGGAGATCTACGAAAAAAATGCACAAATCTGAAACGTTGACCGTAGTTCTTTTGTCGTTTTTCCATCAGTAGAAGAAATAACATGAACTCACTTTTCTTCCTTTGTAACATCATTAGGAGCAGTTGCAAAATACTTTAGCTGATTCAATCTCATCATTGCACTTGTTTGTGGCCTTGAATAGCATGAATTAGATTTAGAGAAATGACTTAGCACAGTAGATAAATGAGCATAACGCCTGCATAATGTAAAAAGTTTCATGGTGCAAACTATCACAGCAAAGTAAAATTTAAAATTTAGCTACACGAGTATCTATACTCCGAACCAAGAAACAACAAATTCACAGTCGGATAAACATCAAATTCGAAGGAGTGAATTTTATTAATAAAATGATACACTTTAACGTTATAGTTATATCATCAGGTGAAACTGAAAATTAAACTTTCATCAGTTTAAACTTTAATCAGTAATTTTATTCTTATCACGAATCGATGTCTCAACGAATTGATTAGTTTATACTCGCTTCCATTCGTATTCTTTCGAGTATTGTTCGACTGCTAAACAAGGAAACGGCATAGGCAACTTTATTTGATCCACCGAATCTCTGCATTCAGTGCATTCTATACTGTAGCATCTCTCGTCATCAATAGGCAGTTTTATATTCTCAGCTGAAGAATTCTTTCTTTACTTTTCGCGCTGGAAGGCAAGCACAAAAAATAATTAAGTAAGTGATCAAAGTAATCAAAATTCCGTTCATGTAATATAAATAATTATAAAAAACATTAACGTCAAAAAATAAATTTATTAAAATAAAAATTTATAGCCTATTGAGGAGATGAGGACATATCCGTTATTCGTAGGTTTAGACTTCCGCAATCTGTAACTTTATTATTACTGAATCATGATGCATTTTTTCTTGAAGAGAAAAAAAGAAATTTTAGACAACCGAGTACTAAACTTACTGAAAGCATTGTACTTCCACGTAATAAAATTATTCTTATGATTCAATAAAAAATGCATTTGGAATTTCTTATTCTTCAACAATTAACATCATGTAATGTGTGCATAACGCATAAGCATTTCTTTTTTGTACTTAATAGATTGAAGATTCCATCAATATTAGGAGGTACCTACTACCTACATAGTAATATACCTACAAATCTCAATCATTATGAGCGTGTATCATCTTAATTATGCTGCAAATACGTTTACGTACGTTGGTAATATAATATCTTACAAGCCCACATGAGTTCAAAAAAAGGTTTTGCATGTTTCAGTACAGACGTTGAATCGAACCAACTTCAACCAGTTTCAAAAGAGAAAATCATTGGCGTTGAAATGAAAAATTTGCGAGAGTATATTATGTTAGTGACTGCTGATAAATATTACGCTGTTATTTCTGTTCACTTAGGTAGGTACCTATATCTTTTTCACTAATAAGCGGGTAATAAATTGATAATAAGTACCTACTTAATTTCATAAATTTTAGCTTGAAAAAAATGCCATTCTTGGTACATTTCCGTTTTTTTTTCAAAAAACAAGTTTTATTGTAAGTTATTTCTAATTAGGTGAGCATTTGCTTTTTTTCATGAGTATAGTTGAGGAAGTATCTCATTTGTCTATTTTATGTTATATTTAAAAACGAAAATCCAACCATTAAAATTCGGGCAATACGTTCGTGGGCCTACGTAGTACGTACTAGCATTCGGATATTTTGATGTGATTTATAACTCCTGAAAAACGAGAATATGCAAATTTAAAAACGTTGTATCTTGTAATCATAGAATTTCTTCAAGCGTATACTGTATACATATACTACAGTACGTAACAGGGAGTAAAACGAAATAATTCATGTTCCTCAAAAAAGATTTGTGGCAAAGGAGAAATTTAAATTTTCAGTGAAAAAAAAACATACCCACGCCCCACATATGTACGTAGGTACCTATCACTTGACCGCAGCAATATCGATATGATGCGACGAAAGCATAAATACATACAGCATTACGAAAAAAAAATGGTTATTTGTGGTGGTGACCAGTGGCGTATTCAAGGGGGGAGGGGTCCAGGGCGTTTGAACCCCCCCCCCCCCCCCCCC